>WEIS01042147.1:0-35727 GCA_013389965.1 Todus mexicanus
TTAATTCTTGCCTCCTGACCCCTACCTTATTTACCAAGGGAGCTTGATGAACTGCCTATCATTCTCTCTGTCCTTCCCCAGTTGAAATTCAAATGTTTGTCTTGGGTCTTATGTTAAAGAAACGGTTATACTTATAAAAGTCTTCACTAACTGAGACCCTCTCTGTTGGGTGTGCAGGGTTCATCTTGCACTGCACAAGCGTCACTGCCTCGTGCAGGTGTGTGTACACCGGGTATCACTGCACATTCTGCTTTGCCATACATGTGTGACTGTGTCACCGGTTTTCTAGATCTGCTAAATTTTGAAAATGGCACATCCTATTATCGATCCTTTATTCCTATAATGGTTTCAACATTCAATGACTTCTAATCCAATACGATATTTAGTCTATTATATCTTGATTACCAAGTTACTCTTGAAAGGATGACTTTGGTACTTGCAAGGGAATTCTTCCCTTTGATTTTTTGGGAGAATGAAGCTGGCCTGGAAACCGTGTGCTGTTTTATTAAAGGTTTTCTCTTAAAACAAACTGGAGTAACTACTTCAGTTTTTCTCCCTAGTTTAGGTCATCTTTAGTAGTGTTTTTGGCTTTGAGAACTGAAAATAAAACCATTTGGAACTTTAAAATAAATCCTTTACAAAACATCTTATCTTTCCAAAGATTAGCTGTTAGAAGAATAATGTCCTTTTTCAGAAACCAATGGGTTTGACTTCATTTTATTCTAGATACTTGTAACTCTTTCCTGAATGTTGTCAGTTACATTGTGGAGTGATTATATATAGTGCAGTGCTTATGAATGTAATTCTATTTTCTGATAATATTTAGGGTTTGAATATCGTTTGCGAGAATTATGCAAGGATTTACTGGGTCCAGTCCATTACTCAGCTGGAAGTCAGTGGGAATCAACAGTTATGGTAAGTCCTGATAAGTTTAATGAAGGACAAGGCAGAGTTTCCCATGAAAATTACAGAACATAGACAATAGAACTTAAAATGTGGTTAAATTTAGTAGCAAAAAAGCAATTGCAAATTATTTTTGCGGACCTTGGAGCGCTTTCCATACTGTGCTCTAATCTCATAAGCAAGCTTCCTCCCATGGCACTTGTATTTATTTCATGCGAAACTGTAGACAAGTGCTTATTGCCACTGTCTCAGCTCTGATCCTGTCCTGAGTATCACACGGATGGAGCCGAGTTACGTGTTCAGGTCTCAACTTTCTTCAGACAGCAATTTTGAAATAGTGACATGTCAATGAAATGTCTTCCTTTCTCAGAGCGTGCCTGAGGTCTGTAACTGCAGAGGCTGCACCAGCTTCTTGAGTAGATAGAAATATAAGAACAGGTTTTGTTCTGGGAGCCATGTGAACAGAGTAAGCACATAAAACACATAGCTCTCTCCAGACAGGAAAAAGGGCATGAACTTTAAACAGCTCTATGGAATATATTCATGATATCAAGAAATACATTCTGAGGATGCTTTTGTGTTTTGTTGGGGTTTTTTGTGTGCAGGGTTTACGAAAGAGAGAACTATTGAAAGAGCTTCTTCCTGTTATCGGACAGAACCTCCGCTTCCAGAGGCTTTTCACAGAATATCAAGAGCAGCTAGACATCTTGAGAGACAAATAACATTCCCCCAGATTTTCCCTGCGGGGCCTGGTCCGAGAGAAACTGCTGAACAGCATTAACTAGAGACAGAAGAGGAGCGAGAGCCTGGTCAGTAGGAACACTCCTGAAGAGGGCAGTGCCGTAAGGGTCCCGGATGCTTCAGGAGTGACCTGCTTTAGTTTTTGAAGAAGATCACAAGTGGATTCATGAAAATGAGTGGATGAGCTAGACCGTTTCCCAGTGAAACTTAACCATCAAAGCTGTGGCCTCTGTTTGTTTGGAAAGTCGTGGATACGTACTTCAGGGGGGTCCTTCTGGATCTGGATCTCATTTTAATACTAAAACTAGCTGAGAACTGTTTGTGGCGTTTCTTGGATGTCCTGTGAAAAGCACAGTACTTCAGAGTACACTGAACAGCATATTTAACCCTGTTTAGGGTTTTTTGCCTGAGGATTTATTGAGGCTCAACACTATATTAAATTAGATGAATGAGCCACATAAAAAGAAATTTCATAAATATTAAGGTATTATGCAGCCAATAGACTCTTTCCTGTGAATATAATAAGAATAATAAGAGGCTGTTCTAACACATGGACTATTTTTGTACTAGGATTTGCTAACTTGTAATATGGAATTTTATTTGGCCGATAATCAGGCTATCTCTACAAAGTCATCTTGTAGGAAATTTAACTCTAATTACAAAAACTATGTTTCAAAATAATTCTACCAAATTAACATGTCATCATCTGGTTTTTAATTTTTAAATGTTTGTAAAAGGCATTTTGGGGGGAGGGGGAGGGATATAATGGGGTGGCTCTTTTTGTAAGTACAGAAATAAATGAACATTGCATTGGTTTAAAAAACAAAAAGCAAAAACACGGTCTTGAATTATTACTACAAAGAGCACAGGCATCTCCAGAAATGTCAGCACAGGCTGAATCATGTTAATGTGTCTGGAAATATGTAATACTGCCTGGGTGATCTTTCCTCTGAAAGCGTGATCAGACAACAAATACTTGTGATCTCGCTCGACCAGCTATATTTTCTCTTGGAGCCACATCTTGGCTGAGGGAGCAGGAGCTGTGTGGGATTGCTCCTTATCTCGGGCCACACAAAGCAAAACAGGCTCCCCCACCACTGCCAAAAGTGGCCAGCGCTCCAACAAGACATGAGCTTCACGCAGTTATGGCCGTGTTCCTTTTGGGGCATTTTGTAATGACAAAACAGCGCTGGTGTCTTGCCAGCAGTTCAGCCGTGAAGCAGAAAATGAAACTTTTCTACCCCAAAGTATGCTTGGTGCTGGGAGAGAAGCAAGTGTATCCACTAGTTCCTTCCAAGGTGCAAGTGTTCAGAAATGCCTCAAGTTCTTGCCTTACTTCGAGATGGTTTTGAGTAAGAAAAATAGTACTAAGCATATTTAAACGCTTGTAAAAGGGCAAGAGAGATCTCTAAGTGCTGGAGTGGGTGCAGAGGAGGCAACGAAGTTGATAAAGGGCCTAGAGAATAAATCTTATGGGGAAAGATTGAAGGAGCTGGGGCTGTTCAGTTTGAGGAAGAGGAGGAGGCTGAGGGGAGACCTCATCGCTCTCTGCCGCTCCCTGAAGGGACATTGCAGAGAGGTTGGTGCTGGGCTCTTCTCTCAGGTGACCAGCGAACAAGAGGGAACGGTTCCAAACTACAACAGGGGAGGGTTAGACTAGAGATTAGGAATAATATTTTTTACAGCACGAGTAATGAGCTCCTGGAACAGGCTGCCCAGAGAGCGGGCTGAATCCCCATCCCTGGCCGTGTTTAAAGGTCGTTTAGATGTGGTGTTGGGGGATGTGATTTAGGGGTGAGCTTCGCAGAGTAGGGTTGACGGTTGGACTCGATGATTCCAAGGGTCTTTTCCAACCTCAAAGATTCTATGATTCTAATTTCTCCCCTAAACTTCCAGCAGAAGCAGACAACGTCCTTTGCCCTCAGCCAGGACGAGGACTGACCCTGCTCGGAGAGGTGGCTCTGCAGGCTGGGGGCGCTCTGGATCCTGGCGGGAGGGGCGGCTCTCTGGGCTGACCCTGCCCTGGATTCGACTGACAGACAGACAGACAGACANGAACCCCAGCGTTCTGTGAGTGCCCCCCTGTCTCTGCAGGTACATCACGTGTGCGGAGTACACCCAGTTCTACGGGGGCAAGAAAGCAGGTAAGGGGTGGAGGGGTGGAGAGTCCCCCCCTTTGGCTCCAGTGGGGTCACTTAACTCGGGGTGTTGGCTCAGGGGGCACCGGGGGTGTCTGAGCTCCTCCTGAAGTGGCCGCTGAACCGCCGGGCTGTGCAGCTGGTGGGCCAAAATCAGTGTGTGAGTGACAGAAATTCGAGGTTTAAGGCCCAGATGAGCTGTTCCTGCCCTCACCAAGTTCTGTGCCTGCTGTAGGGCAGAGCTTGAGGGTAGTTACAGTGTTAGCCATCAAACTGATCCTCAGTGCTGTCTCTGCTTTGGTTTTTTTCTGACTGAGTAGTTTCAGTTAAGAAGCATCCTTGTGTCCCGCAGAAGTCTGATTTTAGTTGCAGTTTTAGAAGGCTTAGTGCATTTATCCCTGTCATCAGTAAATTGCCACTGTGTATATAGCAAAACATAACTTCCAAACGTTTTCGTTGTCTGGAATACTATATGGTAAAATTTTGTTTTGGTTTGTTTTTTTCCATCAACAGACCTTCCGCAAACTAATTTTAGACGTTTATCATTTGATCACTGCAGGTAAGACAACAAATTTACATTATCATTATTAAATGACACATCTGTGTGTAAGGCTGTGGACGTTGAACTATCACTGAAGCCACGTTCTTCTGGGGTAGTTACTTTCATGGATTTGTGCCTGCTATGATAGTAACACAGCAAGAAAAAATTCAGTAAGAATTGAAACAATATCTATACTTTCCATGATTTGTGTCTGTAGGGGTTGGAGCTGGGGGCTAAAAGANCGGATTGCTCCGCCCCGCAGCGCAGTGACCCCGGAACGCCGCCCGCCGCCCGTGTTTCCGCGGGGCCCTTGGGCCGCCGCGCCGGAAGCCGCGGGGCGCAGCGAGCGGGGGGAGCCGGGCCGGGGCCCGGCAGAGCCGCCGCCATGGGGAAGAGACAGCACCAGAAGGACAAGATGTGAGCGGGGGAGCCCCGNAAGTTCTGTGCCTGCTGTAGGGCAGAGCTTGAGGGTAGTTACAGTGTTAGCCATCAAACTGATCCTCAGTGCTGTCTCTGCTTTGGTTTTTTTCTGACTGAGTAGTTTCAGTTAAGAAGCATCCTTGTGTCCCGCAGAAGTCTGATTTTAGTTGCAGTTTTAGAAGGCTTAGTGCATTTATCCCTGTCATCAGTAAATTGCCACTGTGTATATAGCAAAACATAACTTCCAAATGTTTTCGTTGTCTGGAATACTATATGGTAAAATTTTGTTTTGGTTTGTTTTTTTCCATCAACAGACCTTCCGCAAACTAATTTTAGACGTTTATCATTTGATCACTGCAGGTAAGACAACAAATTTACATTATCATTATTAAATGACACATCTGTGTGTAAGGCTGTGGACGTTGAACTATCACTGAAGCCACGTTCTTCTGGGGTAGTTACTTTCATGGATTTGTGCCTGCTATGATAGTAACACAGCAAGAAAAAATTCAGTAAGAATTGAAACAATATCTATACTTTCCATGATTTGTGTCTGTAGGGGTTGGAGCTGGGGGCTAAAAGAATTCACAAGCGATAAAATAATTCAGAACAATTATCGTGTACATAGCAGTCTTTCAAATCTATGTAGTCATGGCTTCAATCTATGTTGCTCAGAATCTGCTTGGTCAGTCACTCATCTTCCGGAGACAGTGATTGAAGCGATATTTATGCTGGTTTTTAATGCTTAGAGTTTACTGCTTAAAGTACTGGAGTGAAAGAGAAGAGTTAGTAGAGATGGGTTAGAAATCCTCATGTAAATTGAATAGTTCAAGAAGTTACCATCCACACCTACAAACTACTGCTGCTTGGCTGAAAGCTGGCTGGCTTGTGGAAGCATCCCTAACAGGGGAAGCTGAACGCGATTGCAGTTACTCCGTGTCCTGTTTCAGTGCAAAGACAGTGAGTGTTTCTGCGTGAACCAGCACGGCAGTGGAAGCAGGCTGGGGAGCATTACAGCCCCTGTGGCTGTGAGTGCTGACAGCTACACATTCCTGAACTGCTCCAGTTCCTTTTGTGGATTTTGTTGTTAACCTATTTTACATAGACTCAGGTAGTGGATATTGGCAGCCAGTCATTATTTTCACTGATATAGGCCTTCCTTTAATGTGCAGGTGAATCAGCAAAATGTTATTTGCTTCTGTCATCAGGATTTCCAGCTGATATTGCTAAAAAGAGTGTGTACTTTTTTTTTCTAGTTTGTCTCTGCAGCCGTTTGAATACCCAGTTTGCACACCAGATGGGACAGTCTTTGACATCCTGTAAGTTACTGTCTGTACTTAGCTTTATTTTTGTGTTGCTCAGCTGGTTCCAGCTGTGTAATCACCATTTGGTCTTAGCAAGTTGGCAAAAATAATCATGGCCATCAACAAAGATTCCTGATAGTATTTGTCACTTACTGCTTTATCTCTTCTCTTTTCAGGAGCATTGTTCCTTGGATAAAGAAGTACGGAACCAATCCAATCACAGGAGAAGTAAGTAATGACAAATGTATTCACATGGTGTCTTTGCTTTCCTTATGCTCAGTTTCCTACTTAACGTGTGGAAGAAACAAAAACGCCTTACTGAAAGCACAAGGTGTCGAATAGGAGTTGCTGTTTCGAAGTATGGTATTTGTGAGATTAGCTTTGCTGAAATTAATGTAGAGATTTACTGGAGATCTCTTTGTAGCTACAAAAAAGAAAAAAAGGGCTTCAGGATTTGAGACCTGATATCCCCTCACTGTCGTCCTGCTAATCATGTTGTAATACCATCAGCCTCCTGCTCCGCTGTGTGGAAGAAAGCTGTTTTCTTTGGTATGGCAGAGGAAACGTGCAGTTCATCTGTATAAACTCCCAGAGTATCTTGCCTTTCTTACAGATGTGGCATAATTAAAATCTATATAGATGGAAATATGAGCTCTTGTTACTGCTGGTGATACCTGGAAAGCCTGACTGGTCATTGCTGAAAAGCGGAATTCTAATCCATACAGGGTAAGGGGCTGACAGGCTCAGCTCTCTGTCTGTGACTGAACTTGAGGTGATGTTTCATAACTAAAAGGATATTTGGCATTATGCAGATTAGAGATTAGTGGATGATACTATGAATGGTAAACTTAAGATGCAAAATCTTTTAAGTAGTCTCAACAATATATTTCAGGAAGCTTCTCACTTGCCTCTGTTGTCATGGTTCACTGTGAGACTGGGATTTCACACTATGATCAGCGTCATAGTGGGTTTTGTCCCCACTTTTTGTTCATAAATGTTAATTATGAAGGGGTTACTTTCTGTGGCAGCGTAAAGATACATATAAAGTACTGGAAATGTTTCTCTGTTGTTGGAATTATTGGGTTTTTTTCCGGTATGTTAAAACATAATACATTGTTTGGGAAGGTTTAGAGGAAAATTTTAAACAGAAGTTGTTGCTTGAGCAACAGTAGAAACTTGCTTCTCCTTCAGTAGGTGCAGTTGCTTTCCCGAGCATTAGGTGGCAGCCATTGCACAGGATTGTTGGCTGGTTTGCAGATGGCATTGTGGTACCTTTGAAACATCTTGTGTTTGATTAAAGATTTTCCCAGCAGACAGACACGAGGAGAAACTAAATACAGATGCAGCATTCCAAACTCTAAACATGAGCAGGCTGTCTGAGACTTGATATCTTCAGTTATAGCAAACTGCAGGTGTGTTTGTGCAGTGGAGATGATTGGAAGTCTCTTCAAATAATGAAGAGGCCAATGTTAGAGCTATTTCATTTGTTTCCACCAGCCTCCCACCACTTTGCTGCTCTGTGCATTCATTGGGAGTTTTGGGATGTTGCCAGATCAATTTTTTTCACTCAGCAGCTCCACGACACCTGTTCTCATTTCAGAACTGTCAACCATGATATGATTTAAAATTACTTCAGGTAAATGCTAAGCAAGAAGTGTAATGTGGCTAGTGGTCTTGTGTAACACAGAGAAAGGGAGATGGTGCAGAATATACATGGTAAACCGTGAATGCTCAAATAAAGGCTGACTTTGAGGTCTGTTACTTTACCCAGACTTGTGCTTCTGTAGCTAATCTGCAGTGCACCTCCAGCTCTCCTCAACACGCATCCCCTTTTCCTCTGTATTGCTCTGTTTGGGCAGCCCTTTCTTCTTCCCTTTTGGGTTTGTGCTCTTTCCTGCCCAAGATGAAGGTGGTCTAGGCCGGTTGGTAGAAAAAGGAGATGCTTGCTGTCCAGAGCGGCACACAGCCCTGCTGCATCCAGCCCTGTGGAGCCATGAGTTGAAGAGTGGGGTTGAAGGAAGTGTTGTAATTTAGCCCTTGTTTCCCAGAGGGCTAGCTTTGTTTTTTGGGAGGATGGTGTAAGCAGGAAGGGGGCGCTGGGACAAAGCAGGGTAGGTGGCGGTAGAAGTCAGTGGGTTAAGCTTGTGCACCTCTAGACTGCACTGCCCTCTAGTTGATCTGTCATTGTGTGTGCACCTTGTTACTTGTACAGCTTGCTGACTGTGGAAACCAGGAAGTATTTTCAGTATTGATTTGGTGACTTACAGAAACTCAAGACTCGGGGTTTGTTTAAAAAGGAACTGAGCCAGATTAACTGCAGGGCCACGATTTGTATGGGGACTTAGGAAGTTACTTTGCACAGATCGATGGTTCATCATTGGTGATGAGGCTCTGGAGAATTTTCCATATTTTTTGTTGTCCTGAATTTAGACATGATAATGAAATCCTTAGTGGCTTGTACTTCTGTCATTATGGTTTGCTACAGGCCAAACATTTTAGAGAAGTCAATAGGCTACTTGCTAACGGTGTTGTTAGCGAGGTGCTCTTGATACTCAATGCTTCTGTCAAGCTGTCTTGTTTCTGAACTGGACCCCTCAGTGGAGGATTGAAGAGCCTTGCAGTCATTAGTGTATTTATCTTTGCAGCACTCCCAGGGCTAGGACTGTGTTAGTCTTGTATTGGATGTTTGTGAACTCATGTACACGTAACTTATCTGATTCTCCTGAGTGTTAAACTACTGGCCCAGTCTTCCTTTTTAAAGAAATTTTGCACATTGAGATCATAGTTATTCTTTGTTATGTTTAAAATATTGTCCTTTTTTTTTTCTCTTCTGCTGTATGGCATTGGCTCACTTTTTTTTGTCAGCTTTGTCAGGACACTGCCCTAGCTTGAGTTTACACTAAAACTGCATGAAATAAAGAGAAAAATCATAGTTAGCTTATTCCTTTTTACTGGGAGCAGCACTTTGGCTTCTTGGGCTTGCAGATAGTTGCAAGCTTGCCAGAACATTTCACGTAGCGGCAATACGACAGCAGCAACCAGCATGCCCACACAAGTCAGCCAGCTGGGCTCAGGAGTACCTGCTTCCAAGAAATGAGATTGGTCAGAGCATGTCTGGTTTGTTGGAATCTCAAATATGAACAGATGATAGATCTGCATGAAGGTAGCAGCGTGCCTTTTGACAGGAATTGCAAGGAAATTGTCCTTTGTGGCATGGATATGTTCTATGTGGGCTGAGCTATTTTCTCCTTTGCATTGTGATGTTTCCGATATAAATAACTCTTTTTTCTCTCTGGTTCTGTGACATTCTATCTTCATGTGGGCAGGTCAGATTATTGTGGTGTACGTCAGCTCCATTCAAGACTGGCTCTGTATCCTTGGGCAAATACCTCTCTTCCGCTGTCTCAGAAGTAGCTATGGTCTTTGTCTCTTATTCCTCCTTTTCTATGGGAATTTAGTTCTTTTGGGCAGTTGAAAGTCAGTTCGTCTCTGGTGTTTGCTTCTAAGGTTTTGATCCAAAGTCAATGTTGTGACTGTTTTAAGTGCATCTGCTTTTAAACTCATACAGAGGGCTCACCTGGACTGCTCAGTGGAAACTAAAATCCATGTATCTGCTGATCCTGCGTAACCCGGAGAGGCAATCCTCATGGTGAGGGCCACATGCAGCTGTGCGGTTGTTGTGTATGTATGTCTTGAAGGGCAAACAGAATTCAATCAAGTTAATTTAGTTTGGGCTTAACATATGCCCGAGAGTCAGGTTAAGAGACCTGAAGATGCTGTGTGGTGGATATGAAACTAGGAGTCACTTTTCTAGTCCGAGTGAGGCCGAGCACAATTTGTGTTGTGCCCTGTCTCATGCAAGGTTAGGATCCGGGCCTACAGGCCAGAGAGAGCTCTTTTAAATGTCAGAAGGTTTTAGCTTCTTACCAGGTTAGATAGGAAATTATTTACAAATTCTGAGGATTTTTTTTAGGATTGGGAAAGCCTTTTGCTTGAGCTGCCTCTGAAGATAACTGTAAAAAGGAGTCTGGGCCATACAAAGAAGCAGTAGAGGACAGAGACACTGACTTGGAAAACGAGGATTAATTTTGGAGTTGAAAGGCTGAAAATCACTGACTTTTCCCAGCAGGACATCTGCCTTCTTAAAAGAGAGAGAAGAACCCAAAGTTTTGCTCTGTGTACAAGCAGAATATTTGCTGTTGCTCTCCCACACTCTTAGTCCTGTATTTACCAAATAAAAATGACTTGGAGTGAGATGATGACTAATATGATCAAATAATTGTGGCCATACAGGTGCCTGCCTCCTGCAGTAAGCCTCTGATCGGTGCTTTCAAAGCACTCAGAGATGCACCCAATGTACCTGCAATGCCCTGCAGCAGTGACAGAGCCTGTAGCGGACACCTCCTCACTCCAGCACGGCTCACGTAGGAATATAAGCAGTACCTTTTGGTTTTAATCATGTATTTGAATACAGTTGGTAGGATGATGCTGGCCTGAATAGTTACAGACGCTTTCAAAACCAGTAACTTCTTACCCTCAAAAGAAAAATTGCAACCAAATCAGTTCTTTCAAACCTTTGGAAAGTCATTCTCAAATACATTCCTTAATGTTTATGAGCTAATTCCTCTGCCAAATACTGGTGGTTGTTGACACTTCACTTTATTGTGAAAACATGGATTCTTTTCAATGAGATCAACTACGTTTCAGTCAGTCTCATAGAAATCACTTGCTGGTCCAGCAGTGAGAGAAGCTTGCTGCCCAGGTTAATGGAGAAGCTGAGGAGAAGACTCCTTTTTCTACAAGTAAATTAATCCCACTTTTAAAAGGAACAAAGAACCGTATGGCACATTTTTGTATGCACTGAGAAAGTCTTTGGCTGTCTAAATAAGGGAAATCCTGCCTGAAAAGGATGCAGAAATTAGAGCAAAGGTGAAACTTCCTTAAACATTGAAGTGTTTTTACTGTGTGTGTATTTTGAAAGCACAGATACAGAAATAGAATGCACTGATCATTGTTTCTTCACCTGACAAATGAACATAATGAGGAGGAGAGCCTAGTTGGTTCTTCTTCATATTATGCAATATTCTGAATAAAGAAACTGCAGTGTGTCAGGAGAGTGGGAAATACCAAGTACTGCAGGAACAGGTGCTAAAGTACAGGTTAATTCACTACAAATTGCTCTCCACCGCTATCAAATAATCAACACAAGGCCCCTGTGTTTTGGGAATAGATTCCTGTAAGTGGGTTGCATGAGCAACTGAGTCAGAGGCGTCCAGATCAAGATCACAAACAAAACTCATCCAACACTGCGTTGGGTGAAACAGGTCTCTGGCCTGAATGGGGGAGAGGACAAGTTCAAGTTTCGTGTGACCCGTATTGGCTAAATCAACAGCGACTATAGCTTTTAACTCGGTTCATATGGCCTGTGTGGCAATTTACTGCAGATTGTTGCTTTAATTGTGTTATTCCAGGTGTGTTTCTAGATAATGAGCAGCAAATAATGGATGTCACTAGACAAGGATCTGTGGTTTGAAGGTCACCTCTTTCGTGCCAGTGTAGCAGGAGCTGCTGTTGGAATACATTGTCAGGAAAATGTAATAGCTGTAGATAATGTTCAATGTGATGCATTTTCAGAGTGCTTTGTCGAGACCTTTCTGCAACATGCTGGTAATACTACCTGAGGATTTTGATGGTCTACTAAAGATGGCACACTGTGGCAGGAGTCAGATTTTCCTTGTGACTTCTCATCTTTTTGTCTTGAAAAGTTTTCTTCGCTCTTGCTGTTTCCAAAGAGATTATACTTACTCTGAGCATTTTTGTTATTTGTCTAGATACAAAATATTGAGAGGAAAATGCTGTACAGTTCTTCATAAGCAGACTATCGCCACATCAGTTTCCCGTATCTAGAGTGCTGGGACTATCTAACTAAGAGCAAAATAGTTGGACCAATTGAGATATTTTTCATTATATAGAAAAATTCACGAAATGAGACATATACTTCTCTCATTGTTGCATTTTTTCTTCAACTTCAAAGCACAGTACCTGAAATTGAAGTAGTCTGTTACGTTTTCTCCTTGGGATTTTGGAAGTAAGTGATCATTAAGGTGGATCAGGTCTCATTTGACTATAGCGTAACTGATGTATAAATGAGAATTTTAATTCTCCTCTAGAGAATGCTTTTCACATACATGTCAGAAGAAGTTGGTGCATCTTCAGCTTTGAAATTCAAAGTACATTTCTTAATTTGTCTGATGCAACTCAGTCAAATCTTCAGATATTGCATAAGTTTAAATGTCAGTTGCCCCCTTTTTCCCCTCTTTTATTGAACTTACCATATTTTTCCTTTACATTTGCAGTGAAGGAGGGAGGGGTTTTCTTGTTTATTTGTAAGAAAAGTGTCAGTGCGGGGTGGGAATACAGTTTTGTTCTGAGTGAGCAATAGCTTATTACAGAGCAGAGAACAAAGCTTACAGAAATAAAACCAAGGGAAGCTTTGTTGTTGAAAAATGATTCAGACAAATCCAGCTTAGTTGGTTTTCACGTGTTGCCGAAATAAGGGTGAAATTATCAGGGACGAAAACTGCAAGACTCGCTGAGGTCTTCAACTCTCTCACACTCTGCTTTGCAAACTGCGTGTTCTGTCTTGAACCAGTGTTTGTGTTCTTCCTCCCCTGACTGCAGAGAGGTTCTTCTGATGGTTTTTCATCTGATAGTCTTCTGTAAATTTGGGGTTCGACCAGCTTCATCTCGTTTGTATTTGTGCCAAGATTGTGCTTCTTCTCTCTGTTAGTGTTTACAGCTGTGTTTGGTACAGAGGCATTTAGTGCTTTCTTGACATTTTCATGTTGAGGCTTGTATTTTGCTGACAGATGTCGTTCTTGCCTTTAAGTTCTCTATACCCTAAATGGTCACAGTTGTCCTTCTCCACATCTGTTTAGTTTTAATTTCTCTTCTTTGAACAGAGTTATTCTTAATCCTACACAATAAATGCTGGGTGAATGCCTGGTACAGTGGTGGGAATATTTTCTAATCTTTTCCTGCAATTCTTTGGTAATACTTTGTTATATTACGTGTGATAGTGTAAGACAAAACAGTTTCAATGTATGTGTTGAGATAGGAAGGGTGCTTTCAGAATATGCTAATTTGTTGCATTTTCTCTTAATAGCTTGGGTCACTTTTGAAGCAGATATTTATAAATAGAAGTTAGCCAGAACGAGCAATGTTCTTCCTTTTCTCTCATTTTGTTGTTTTGTTTCTAGTTGAGTGTTGCTGCCTGTATTTCTGTGGCCTGTAGCAGTTTTTCAGGCACGGGTGGTTACAGCCATCATCATTAAGCATCTATCTCCAGGTGCGTTTCGGTCTGGGGGCAGCAAACGCCGGCTGCTGCTCACACGCCTGGAATCCACTTTGAACAAGATGAACTCTTCAATATGCAGCAACTGAACCATGTCATCTTACCTCATTTGCTTCAGAAATTATTAGCTTTTAGTCAACAGTCTAAATGAGTTAGTATTTGACTAGTGACCATAAATTTTCAAGGCCCCTGGTTTAGGCTGCAGCCTCATCACCATGGCCGCTGGATAGAAACATATAAGGATGTGATTCCCGCCTAGAGAAATGATCAGAAAGTCACGTCATAGCTGGAAATGGTCATAAATCGCAGAGGTTCAAGGGGATGAAGGTCCCAGTGAGACTGATGACCTGGAATATGACTCCTTCTTCAGTGGGTTTTCTGAAACTTTACCACTCGCCTTTGTTACTGATGAACACATGGATGGTTGGTTGTTTCTCTTGCAAAGTTGTATCTGTGTGTTTTAAGTAGTGCATCCAGTAACAGCCTTTAACTGCCTGAAAAGGATTTATTTTTCAATTCCCTGTATCTTTGGGAAACAGGACAAAGAAGTTGAGATTTGCCTAGACTTACTGTTCAAGTGCTTTGTCAGAAAAAGACATTTAAAACCCTTGGGTGTCATGAGCCACTGGCCAGGCTGCTGTGCCTCCTTCACGCCTGGCTGATGGGGATAGTCATGGTGATGGTCAGTGTTTTATCCAGTAAACCATCTCTGGACACAGGCATTATTCCTAGTGCTTTATTTCCCTTACAACAAAAAAGTATTTACATCTAGGTTTTACAGACTGAACAGATGGTCTCTTTTTTCCCTTTTCCATGTTTTGCTGGAAATGTGCACATTGGATAGGGTTTGGTGGTTGTGACACTTGAAAACCTAGCAGCTGTGAAATGCTCCAGCCTTAAATGAGATGCAGCATGAGGTTTCCCACAGATCCTTACTTTCATATTTTTGACTAAAATTGGAGACTAGCTTTTTGATGCCCCTGCAAAGCTTTTTTTTTCCATGAACCATGTTGTATTTGGCTGTGGATCTCGGGATTGATAGACTACTGACCGCATTAAGACTGCAGGTTTAATCTTGCACATGACACTACGCATCTCTTTCTCATGGTAATTTCTGTTAATGTGCTCTTTCATAGAGCAACATTATTGCTAGTATCCATGAGCCATGTGTGTTATCAAGCATATCTTTATGATTCTCTGGACAAGGCTTTGGTGACCATATGGTGTCAGTTTAATTAAAATTTAAATATGGAGATACAGTGGTCTGGAAGCGGGTAATGAAAGATCTTTTGTGTCCCTTTCCAGTTCAACAGCAGCTTCATCCCAGAATGTGAATTCAGGGTATCTTTTTAGCATTTGGTTGACAGTTTTCCATGTGATAAATATCTGTCATTTTTACTGTTGAACTGAATACAGGAATGATACCTTGAATCATGAGGCTATTCTGGCCTTTTGTCTGCTGACCTCAAATTTTTCATGAAATATTAAACTATGTGAAGGTGACTTATCTTGTTAAAACAGTGCTGCTGTGTCCAGTCAGACTTGCTGAGTATATACAATGCCTTTTATCATCATTAAATCCATTTCCAAGATCTGAAATAAGTAACACTGTACATGGAGTTGTTCCAATACTATTCATTCAATTCATATTCCCATATTTCTTGAAGCTTTTATAGGAGAGAGGATTGTAAGAGGGCTTCTTAAAATGTGAATGTGTGAAAAGAGGGCTTATCTTTAAAGAAATCAAAGAACTTAATACAACATTATTTTGCTGTTGTTAAGCTAAATTTGGTACTCAGTAGGCAGCACTGGATTTAATATTAGGATTTGGTTTGGCTTTCTGTTCTGTTTGAGGTAGCTCTGTGTGGCTTTTTTTGTTGGGATAAGAACCTACCAAATGGCCATGCCAGCACTCCATGACTTTATCTTCCTGTTATCAACCAGTTCAGACATGACACATCCGTGTTTCCCCATGGTAGCTTCCCTGGATTATTGCGTGTTGCTACCAGAGGCCGCTCAGAAGGGTGGCCAGTCCCCAGGCATGGAACATTTTAACGCTAACTCAGTTACTGTTGGCAGAATGGGAAAGTCTGTGTTTACTAAATACAACTTTTGCCTCATGTCATCAGCTCTACCCATGTGTGGGTAGAGAATGAAATAAGCCCATTTTGATTGCTTTTCAGGCTGTTGCATATCCAACAGGGTCAGAGCCTCATTAACAAAAAGCACATGCAGCCACAGACCAAAGAGATTCAGAGTGTAACTAATTAATGCGCGGGGATTGTAGGTCACATCTTCATGAGACACACAGCGATGACAGAGAATGATTTAATTCGAAACAATCGGCATGCTTCATCCGCGAGCTGCCACAGTGCCCCACTAACCTACGCGTCATCATAACCTCTGCTTCGGGTATTGATAAAGGATGCTGCCCTTTGGGATCCCGCAGGAGCGAGCAGTGTCAGCTGACAGATGAGAGCGCACGGGGCGGTGGGGCTTCTCACCACCGCAAGAAACTAGGTCATGGCCAAAAGTAGCCTTGGCTGCCTTTGTAGAAGTGTGCCTGTGAGAGAGGAGTCAGCTGAGAAGAGAGCTTGCATGGGTTTTGCATTTGTTTTTTTAGCTCTTCCTTGGTGTGGAGCAGCTGGCACTAAGTGCTGTGAAATGCGTCTGCTTTCCAGTATTCTTGCATAAAATATTTTTAGAAGTGAAAATGCAGCTCTTATTTCGACTTAGGGGAGGTGGCAGATGCTCATGGCCTTTCATATTCGTTAAGAATTTAGAATTTTAAGTTGAACAAACATTTTTAACAAACACTGTTTTTTCCTTGCTTTCTTCACTGGATGTTGACTGAAACTCAATAGTAGGTGTGTGTCAGCTTAAACTCAGGTTGCAGATAGTTTTGAACTTGAGCTGTGTATGCAATTTTTCAGCTCTTTTATCACAGAATTGCAGCATGGTGAGGGTTGGAAGGGACCTCTGGGGATCATCTCATCCAACCCTCCTGCCAAAGCAAGGTCACCCAGCGCGGGTTGCCTAGGATTGCATCCAGTCTCTCTGAAGGAGACTCCACAACTTCTCTGGGCAGCCTGTTCCAGGGCTCTATTACCTTTACATCCCCACATTCAGAGGGAACTTCCTGGGTAGTTTGTGCCCTTTGCCCCTTGTTCCGCTCCTGGGCATCACTGAAAAGAGACTGGCCTCATCCTCTAGATCCCCACCCTTTAGCTGTTGATCAGAATTGATCAGATCTTCTCTCAGCCTTCTCTTCTCCAAGCTAATCAGCCCCAGGGCTCTCAGCCTTTCCTCATCAAGAGAGATGCTCCAGTCCCCTTAGCATCTTCATAGCCCCTGCTGGACTCTCTCCAGTCTCTTATGCTTTCTTATTAATAAGAAGTACATGAAAACAAGCACTTTAACTCATTTTAGGATTCATTCACTTCTACTGTCTCTTCCCATGAAGACTGGTGCTGGTTTGTGGCATAATGGTCATTTCCATGGCAACAAACTGTGATAATGCTTGGAAAGCTTTGAGTTTTGATGGAGAATAAATAAAAGCAGATTCACCCACACATGAAATAACCCTGTTTTCATGTAAAATGAAGAACATGAGAGGGGGAAAAAATATACAGGCTTTCTATATTATTTTCTTCCATAGTTTCTAGCATAATGTAGGTCTTTCAGAACTGGACCTCCCGGAAGTCCTGGCACGCCGGCTGAACTCCCTCCTCTGCAGCTGCTCTGTGTGCAGTTGTCTGATCTCTGGCACTGAGCAGTCCTTTGTAGCAGATCAGCACCTGATTTTGCTGTTGTAGTGCTCCAAAGATTTCCTTTGACAGAACACTGAATCCCCCCCTCTTGTCTTGCCTTGCATTACAACATGTCAATCAACTTCTCAAAATATTTTTGAGGTGTTGCCCTAATTATATTTCCCCCACATATTTTCTTGCATACAACTCTTAGTCCGTTTCCATCTGTTTCCATAAACACATTACATGAACAACATCTTTTATCAGTAGTGGGAAGTTCCCTCAAGATATGGTGTGGGAGTGCTCAGGCACAAAGCCAGCTGAGCCAAAGCACAGAGCCGCTCCAAAGGGCATGAGCGGACATGCTCCGGTCACTTCAACACAAGCTTGATAGGAGGCCAGTCTGTGGCAAAAAAATGTATATTGTTCATACAGAACTTCAGTATCAAGTCTGATCTTGGAAGAAGACTCCAGGCAGTGTGTGTATTTCAACTCCTATATGGAAATCAGTATTTTTAAAAAAATTACTGTTGACATATAAGACTTTATGGAGCAGATGCCAGCATGAGCAGCTGTTGCACCATAAGTAACTGATGCTGAAAACTAGCCTTTTTCCATGTTACGGAAAGATGTGACCTGAAATACCATACGATTTCCCTGGGTATGGAGTAAGAGTCTGAGGACTTGGCAGCACTTCTAACGATACATCATACGTTGACAGATGAAACAGTGTGTGGAGCTTTTACTACCTTTCAAGTCTGTATAGCAGTTTAGTCTGTCTTTTCCACTGAATTTCTGTCAAGGTATAAATCTGAATCTTCAATCATGCTAAACTGTTTCTTAGGAACTGTTTCCACTTTTGTTTAAAGGTGATCTGCTCATGTGTTTGGGGGATAACTCAAGTCTGCCAGGAAGATAATTTAAAGGCCTTCCTTCAAATTACGAATGTTTCCAGTGGTTGTATTTCTGAAGAAGCATTTTCTGGAACATATTTTTTAGGCTGTTGCACAACGTGTGCACAGATGGATGGTGCTTTGTGTTAATAAGTTGTTTAGGTTGAGCAGGTCTGTCCAGGATCGTATGTTCATCTTGGCAACTTAAATGTTCCCCTACTACTTCTTTGACAATTTTGTTCTTGTAAATAAATGAATAAAGCTCTACATTCACGTAGTCATTTCAGAAGCTGTCATTGCCTTTGCTGTCTTTCATTGTACACCAACAGTGTGCAGATGCTGGGGGCTTGGAGGTTGTTGTTATAGACAATCCACTTCAGGATAAATAGTGGCTCTGGTCTTTCATTGCCTAACTAAATATAATCTAACCTGGCCTCTTTTTTCCTTTCTCATCTTATTCGTACCAGCTCTCATTGCTCTTCTTGCTAATAAATTATGGAGATGGTTACCTTTCTGGCAGCGAATGAGCCTGCCAGTTGGCTGAAGACAATTTGAGAAGTGCCTTGCTTTGAGTGAATGAGTCCAGCTGTCATAATGTGTACTCTCTGAACCAAGAATATGAATTTTGATTAGGCAGAAAAAGCCCACTGACTTAGTTTCACATAATTTTGTTATCACTCTTTGCCGTAGTGATTGAACCAGCAGCGTCGGCACCGTGGCTGGCAGGTCTCCACTCGTAGCTGTTTATAAAGAGCTGTCCGGGTTATAAAAGCCTCCCTAATCTCTTCAGGTGCATGTTTTGAGAAGAGAACCAATTGTTTCTTTTTAAAGACCTGTACTATGTGTGCTTTTAACAATCGATTTGGCAGTGATACCATCTCTGACAGCTGATACAATCAAAGGGTTTGGATTTTTTTATATATCCGAGATTCTGACTCAGCCTTGCAGCTTACTGGGCTGGACTTTGTTTCCAACTGGGTGCCCCAGTCGAGTGCTACCTGACTTTTCCCGACAGGCTGTGCTGGTGGGATGACCCAGGTCATGGTATGCCCCATCCTGCCAGCGATGTGTCCAAATCACGTACTAACCCTGAGAAATGACTGGCATGTGTGGGCCTGCCCTATCATGTTCCTGAAGGCTCCCTCTTATTTTGGGTATGCTTGCAGCGTTCATGTCTTAGGGAAGGCTGTGGGGAGGGAGTAGCCTGATCATCCAGAAGTGTTTGCCAGCCTGAGAGCTCTCCCTTCCTGATGTCAGAAATCCCCACCGGAGACATTCCCGTAGACATTCTTCGCATGAAGCGTGGGAGAGCAGGAGCTAGGTTATTTTGACATGTCCTATCTGAGAACCCCAACCTCAGCTGCCATCATAGTTCCCGCCTCCGTGGAATTGCTACCTGCGAATTAAGTGGCCAAAGATCTCCCGTGGGACTCCCTTCACCTCGCCAAGCACCTCTCCAGAGAATTTGTGCCCCTGTGTCATTGCGTTATTGCTGGTTATCATGTGGGCTCTGCTACACATATCCTGAAGTAAAAGAAAAATTACAGTTATTTCAGGAAAGATAGCGAGCTTGATTGCTAAAATGGTTTGCTGGCTTAATGACTTTCATCAGAGGTCCCTTCTGAATTGTCACTTCTGATCAGCAGCAATGATCTTTGCCTCTTAGTTTTTCACACAGACTCCCCTTTCAGTTTGTGTTAAGGCAGTTTTGCAGCTTCTCAAACTTTTTCACTCTGGTTAGCACTGTGCTATGTCAAACTACAACACTGTAAATAAACGTATCCAGGTTCTCACGCTCCGTGAGCCTTGTTTTTGTGGGCTGTCTGTGACTGAAATTCCCAGAGTTCTGATGACTCAAACAACTTGCAATATGTGATTAATAAATTGTGTACTATTAAAATCCTAACACTCATGTTACAATTCCCTTTCATTTCCGTTAGATTCTGTTGTGATTAATGTATTTAATGTTTCATTTTCTTTAGAAACTGGATGCCAAATCACT
The DNA here is from genome assembly GCA_013389965.1 of Todus mexicanus. Lineage (NCBI taxonomy): Eukaryota > Metazoa > Chordata > Aves > Coraciiformes > Todidae > Todus > Todus mexicanus. The sequence goes on from WEIS01042147.1 coordinate 20,046, forward strand.
TATAAAGCTGAATTTTGCTAAAAACAGTGAAGGTAAGCGCAGTAATTTTCTGTGGGTTGTTGTTTGTTTGCTTTTTTCTTAATGAGTGCTTTAATAAATCCTTGTTTTTCTTACTGATGTTAAAGTTACGTAGTTTGTGTTCTCTATCAGGGTTTTTATTTTTTTAGTATAATAACTGCTGCTTGTGAGTGACATAGTTACCTTTAAAGTTCCATTTCTGTTTTTCTGTACACTGGGAAGCCATGAATTATTCAGCAGTTTCACTCTATTATAGCTACTACTGCAATAAGGTACTATTGACTTTAAGGAAAAGATTCAGAAAATGCTAGATTTCTATAATATGTTGTCTCTTTTCTAATTTGCCTGTGGCAATATTTGCTGTTCACTTGGTTTTGAACAACTTTTTGTCTATAAATGAATTATACGTAAATGAACATGAAGAATTTCATGAACAGCAGCACACAAGGCAACAGCCTTGAGTTTTAGTTCTGGAGGGTTAAAGATATGAAATCTACCATCTAACAGAGGATGCCAAGAATAAAAGAGAAGAGTGGAGATGGTATAATCTTTTACAAGGCAGATAATGATTTCTTTGAAACAGGAGTGACAAGGATTAGATGGGAATAAAATTCTGAAGTGTCTGTCTCCTTATCTCACTGAAGTCCATGGACTGCAAGGTCTTTTCTCTGCATTTTGTGTTCCTTCCATCTCAAGAGAGGGTATTAAAAATGATCAATAGTCACTGTGGCCAAGGTTTTTGAAAGGTATTGTGATGTAGTGCTTTCGTTAAAGAAGCCCAGTTCATTATTCTGGGGTGGAATGGTGGCAGCCACGCAGTGTCAGAAGCCTTTTCCTTAAAAAAGATGAACACTGTGTCATTAAGTAATCAACGAAGAATGCAACACAAGAGTAAAATGTTGCATTTCTCTCAGTAAACTTTTCTTTAAATCTTGACATATAGAATGGTTGCTATGTATGTAGGATCTTTTCTGTTCACACCTGTATGATAAAAGCGGTCTTTAGATATTGCAGTTTCTGCCATGTAATGATCCCTTCTTAGCTGAGTACCTGCTATCCAGATCAACAAGTGTGTGCCTTCAGCAGCTCTGCTTTTGCTAGAACTGAAAACATGGTGATTTGTGCTTTTTTATGCAGCTGGAGTGAGGCCTCACATTTTACCAGAATGTTTCTTTATCCATCAGTTGGGCCACTTTCAAAAATGGCTTTCTAAACTTCCTCTTGAATTTCAGTCTCTTGTGGCAGTGGCTTTCCTTCAGCTCTGGTGGCATTAATAGCAGTTCTCAGCTTTTACCAGCACCTGTGTGCCAGAGGCCAGAGAACCTCCTTCTGCTGAGCAGTTCATGGTAAATACTCTGTAGGTGTTTGCCTCTCCTGGCTTTGCAGGTTCTGTGAGCAGTCTCTGTTCTGGTCTCCCTGCTGGTCTGGATTTTCAGATGGTGATTAGGAAAAAAAGAACCAAGTAGGCCCAACCTATTTCAAAAATCTCACCCAAACCCCAGGTCTAGCAAACTGATCAAGTATTAATAACCTGCTTCTAATTGCTTTCTGCTGAGGTCATACAGACATTTTTCTTTTTCTCGTACATTGCCTTCCTTCAGTTTCCTTGTTGTTGACGTGCTTAATATTTATGCTGACCCTCCTGGGAAAATTCACAGCTTGATTAGAACAGAAGCTGAGTTCCTTATTGAGTAACGTGTTCAGATTAAATGGCACTCTGCTTGCCACATTTGAATACAAAATGCTCTCCTCTCCTAAAAGCACAACAGCTGCTGTGAACTTTTTAGTAGGATATAAGATAAACTTTTTTTCCTGGCAGCAGCACTGAAAGTAGAGCACTGGTCACATTACAAGGTACAGACTCATGCTATCAATAGAGCTTTGAATACAACAATAACAATTTTATTGTGATACTTCATAGATATCAAGCAAGTTGGATAAAGTTCTGTGTCGGGGGATTGAAAGGAGTAGATTTCAAAACTACATTTTCATTGCTTGCTTGATAATTCTCTTAAGTGTTACTTTTTCTATTTGGCACTGAAGAATCAAAGTGTAGTTCAAACACCATTGAATTCACACTGAAGTTACACTTGATATTAAAAATTAATGTAAGTATCCTTCACAGAGGTAACAGAAATTAACTACTTCAAAACAATCACAGGAACCTTGTGCTAAATTTAATTTTTTTTCCCCTCCATCAGGTAAATACCACTGTCCAGTGCTGTTTACTGTATTCACCAATAACTCCCATATTGTGGCCATCAAGACAACTGGAAATGTTTTTGCCTATGAGGTAGGTTCTCTGTTGCGTTTCATTGTTAATACTTGATGCGTTTCATTCAAGGTCACAAAATGCTTTAGAAAGATAGCTAAGTTATATTCTTGTTTTAGAGCCAAGGAAATGAAAATACAAGGAGACAAACTGACTTCACAAATTTTTGTCCAACTTTTGCCTTCCCAGTGTGACCAACTTTAGGATATGATTTAAAAGATACTTTTAAAACTTCTTCATAAGTTAATATGCATGCACTGAATCTTGTAGACCAAAATGAGTAGCTTTTATATGGTCCTCATTTGAATTAATATACACATTTTCTGTTGTCTTCTTTCTGATACAGTCAACACCAAAACACAAATTGCCTCTTTTATCTTTATATCAATGAATAAAAAGGAATATTTTAACTGGAGCTGGGGAAAGAGCAGGGAAAATGCCTTAGTGGATGCTTGAACTGTATTTTTATTTGTGTTCTGAGAATATTTGTGTGAACCCAGGTGGCATTTTAGTTGTGACTTCTTTGCATAATCCTTACTGGAAAAGCAAGGTTTATTAATTTTTTTGGTAGTTAATAAATCGTTCAGTCAATAGACCCATATCCAGCACTGTGAAAAGTCTGAACACTGAAACATCTGCTTTTTGAAATCTGTTGATGAGAAATTCCAGTAAGACTTTCAGATACTGGGAGAGGAACAAGATGAAACCATTACAATCAAGGAAAAGGCTGGATTCATCATGTTTTTGAAAACTTGCTCATTTGTAGTTGAACTCTCTTCATTCCAGCTGCGAGAGCAGTCGACAGTAGGTTAAAATAGAAAATATTTTCCGTTCCTTCTAGAAGCATGATGCTTTGATTGCAGTGGCAAGAATGAGTTTAAGAGTAGTTGTTGTTAAATGCTTGTTGATATTGCAAAACTATTGCTCAGTTTGCTGCAGTTTATAATACCAGGCTTCTCAAAACAAGCTGTGCCAACAGGGTCTGTTTCTCATGCGGTGCGCTGCTTGAAGCACTAGCATTTATTGATTTGTTATAAGCATAAAATTAATTTAGGGATTTCTGGAGGTACTAGAAAAATATTATCACTTTGCTGTAAGGAGAATAGAGAACATTTGGGTGAGTAAGACAGATTCCTTTGTTTTTTTATTTGCAGGTAGACCTCCATAGCCATCTCTCCATATGATGTATTTGTTTGTAACAACAAAACATTTATTCCATATTGATTCTCACTATGAAATAGCATGCTGCTGCTTTGTTGAGCATCATTTAATTTTCTCAGGTTAACAGAAGTGTTGCCACAGGCTGGGTGCAGCAGTCAGAGCGGACAGAGTGTGAGGGGCTAATGCAACTGCTGTTGTACGAGCTGGCCTGACACACGCATGCCTCCCCAAGAGGTGCTCACAGTGGGAGAGATACAGACCCCTTGTTAAGGCTGCCTGTCTTACACTATATGTAAAATGCTTGAGTTTGAAAACAGCAAGAAAACTTGGAAAAAACAAACCATACAAAGCCGTCAAGTTTTGCAGGGACAAAAGACAAAAGCTTCTCATCTGTTAAAGCACACAATGAAAATATTGCATCTGCCGGTTGAGAATGAAGGGTGAAAATGTTTTCTTTATCACTTGTGCTTTAAGGTTTTGTTGGTATCACATATTTACTTGCAATATTTACACACTGGAATCCAGTTTTTAATACCTGTGTCTTTTGCCTGGCTATTAGGCGGTTGAGCAGTTGAACATAAAACCAAAGAGCTACAAGGATCTTTTGACAGATGAGCCCTTCACTCGGCAAGACATTGTGACACTGCAGGTAAACTTTTCTCTCTGTTACGTGCCTTAATACACCGCTTTTCTGCAGAGGATACAACGCTGTTGTGTACACTGTTACAGCAGGAATCTAGAGTAACTGAACAGGAAAACATTGTGTGTGTGGCTTGGACATGGGGAGAAGGGAAGCTGCTGTTTTGTCTTTGTTATCCAGATGAGCCAAAAAGATGTCATATAACTTAGAGCTTGACAAATCTCTAGAGTGATTATTGTGTGCCTTATAGATACGCAGATTGTTCAACTTTGTTGTTGGAAGGAGAAAAAAAAAAAGATGCCCAGAAAAAGTCAAGGATGTAATAATGTGAATTTTAACAACTGTGTTTGCAGTTGCTCACTATTTCACTGTATCTGACTGAATATAAGATCTTGTGCATAGTTGTAAGTTTTAGATATGAAGTTACAAATAATATTTGGGGGTTTTTCTGTCTATGTTACCTGGAAAAGTACTGTGACCTCTGATTTGTTGTGAGACTTAACAGAATTGCATTGAGAAAAGACTGCGTAGATGAAAGGTAAAGATATGTCCAGAATCATCTTCATCTCTATGCAGCCAACAATATATGGTCTGTGTTATCAAAAGAAATCTGTTTTAGAAAGTAAAGTATATGAACTTTCAGGAAGTCAACATGTTATGTTATGTCTGAAGTTGATTGTCCATCTTAGTCTTTTGAAGATACCTGAAAGACTCAAAGCTTCTGAAGAAACATTTTTTATAGAATGTTTCTCTAAATGTAGAGTAAAATAAGGAACAAACCAGAGGTTTTACTTTTGAGTGCTTGGTTAGAATGATTTTATTCTGAAGAGATACCAATGTTGGCCTTTTACTGATTTTAACAAAATTAAAACCTAAAGTAAAACAACATTGTAAATTTCAGTGTAAAAGATAACTTACAGATGAAGTTTCATATCAAAAGATGTGAAACTTTGTTTTGAAAGTAGGCATTTTTAATCTTGCATAATTTCAAAATAGGGGAAAAAAAGTTCAGAGATCATTATTATTGGAGTTCTGAGTTAGTATGCATCTCATGAACAGTTAATTGCCACTAACCAAGACTAATACAGTCCTATTTGAATAGAAAAATATTTTTCATTTATGTCTAAATTTTAATGAACTGTATCCCTTCTCCCCTACTCCCCTGTGCTGAGCAGCATGTTTATAAATATTTTTCCTCTATTCCTTTGGGGTTGTGGCTGTTCAAACTAATGCAGCAAAGTAAAATGGTTTTTACTCCAGTGGAAGCAAAAAGTATAGCTTTTTCAGATTGAAAGCTCCCCACAGAATGTTATTTGAATGTAACTGCATGGTTGCTAATGGATTTGGAACAGTAAAAAAAGACAAAATGAGTGACTAAAAATGTTTCTGTGCATCAGTATAGAAAAGCAAATAATTTTGAACAAATAATTGAAATGTGCTGTCATTTAAAAATATTTTGGTTTGGAATTGAATGAATGTATAAAGAGCGTGTTCCTTTTAGATGCCTAATTTTGACTTTTCATAAAAGCAAACAGATGCTATAGTCCCCTAAATCTAAAAATACAATAGCTAGCTATTGAGGTGTTCACTGTGTGGATTTGTATCAATAGTTTTCATTTTCATTCTGTTCTTGACATGGTGGGTTTCTGTCTTGCATGGAGGAATACGTCTGTTATCAGGAACTAGGTTATGATAGTTGTCCAGTCACTGGTACAATCATCCTGCCAACCGTACATTGCCTGTAGCTCTCTCATGTCTGTTCAGGATGACATTCATAATACATGAGTAGATTTGTTCCTCTTAAGTAAACAACTCATTGCGAATTGGTGTTAACTTTTGTTGTGTACGATCTTGTGCTATACTCTTCTCAAATAAGTTCAGAAATAGCAAAGCTACTGGGATTGGACTGGAAGAGATTTTGACCATCTGAATGCTGTTAACCAGCTAATGTTTGACTTTTCACTCAAATAGTTTTTAAATATTTTTTTCAAAAAAGGATTTTCAAAGGAGAGGCTAAAATGGCTTTGAGGTGTTGAGTGAGAAGCAGGAGCTATTGAATGCCCTGCACAACACCCACTGCAGACTTGCAAGTATACCTTGATTTCTCCTCTTCAAATGCTGCCCTAACTTGCTATGTTGAGGCCAGAATGCAACCTAAAATGTTGTGACTAGCCTGGCTATTAAATTTGCTTACGTATACGTGGTATAGGAATCTGTTGTTATTTTCCCACTGTATTTTCTTCATGCACATTGTTGAAAAGGGAGACCCATGTCTCCTCTATAAGCTCTCTTGTTGACAGCGCTGCAGGCAGCATGGTGGCTTCACACTGCCAAGCTCTACCACCTGTGGCTTTGTTTCTTAGCCAGAGTTCATGACTGCAATCTGTCGTGTTTCTGTTCCTGGCTCTAGAGCTTTACCCCAAATCCTGCTTCTCTTAAAAACCTTTCAATCCTGCATTGAAATTTATCACTTTGCTGTTTTCCCATTCCCCTGTGTAAATTGGGTACTGTGGTATCTGAGATAGCTGGAATTGAGAGCGAGTTGGTAGCACTGACCCTGCTGTTTGGTGGAAAAGTAGATACCAAGGAAGTCACTATAAAAAAAATTCTTTGCTTTGCAATTAACAGCTGAATAGGACTGTCTGTAATAGCTGTATTTATCAATAGAAAATAGCGTTTCCACAACCTGACTCTGAATGTTCTAGGAAGCAGATGGGGTACTTGTGTTTGGTAGTGAAATACAACATGATAAATGAAAAATTTGAATAATGTATGTTTACAGATTATTTGTATGATCACATTTTTTTCTCACTGATGCTTAAATGGCAATCCTACAACTGCTAGGAATGTTCTTTTACCAGCATAGCAGTTGACCTCAAACTTGACCTCTTTCCAGAAGAGAGAGAATTCCATAAAATTCTTTGTTTTGTTCTCAGTGCTAAACATTATTCAAACACTAGTCGTAATCCATCCCTGTTATCTTTCCTGGTGAACAGAACCTTAGCTGGTCACTTTGATTTTAGTGATAGTTATTTGTGTCCTAAGTTTACTTGTTAAAAAGGGCAGATTATTTTGGATCTGAAACTAAAAGAAGCAAAATCATAACTTTATTTATAACACTATCTTAGGTCTATGATATACTCCTTGCTTTGAAGGAATCGACAGTGCTTCCTGCACTCAGATATACAGAAATTGCTTTTTTCCCCTGTTGAAATGCAAATATCCTGGGGTAGAGAGCATGGCAGTTTTTCATCAACATATGGTGATATTATCCAGCCCCTCAGGGCAGGAGGTAAAGAATAATACAGCATCCTGCTGTGCAAGATACAGTACCAAAACCGGAATGTAGTTATTCAGGCAAAAGATGTCATGCATTCTGGTTTAATATATTGCTGATATGAACAGAAATACACATGACATTGTCCCATATGAAACCCTTCTTAGACACCAGCAGTCTTACTATGACTGGATTTTTTAGACTGTAGCTCTTTACCCTTAAGTTCACGTTTCTTTTTGTTAGTGGTGTGATTTTCCCACAAATTCAAGTTAAGTTTTCCATCTTCTACAGTGCAGGTGTTGCTTTTTTCCAAGTTTCTCTCAGAGCCTTCCTTGATAGATGTATGCTGAGCAATGCATCTGCTTTGCACCACAGAAATAGAGGAGGTTCCTGGGGGAAATAAGTAGGCAAAAAAAAGAAGTCTGAGTAGCAAACAGATTTGTTGCTGTTAAAGGAAAAAAAAAGGTCCTACTGTTAATGTGTTTCCTTATGTCAATTTTATTGTTTCTGTGTGACCCAGTCAGCCGTGGACAAGACGTGGTTCCTGACAAGCTGTTAAACACCATTGGCATTTGTGGCAGGAAGCATAACTAATGAGCGAAGTTGGAGGTAGCCGAGCTGCACACTGTTAATTGATATTTCACTCCTCAGCTATTTCTCATTTGCTCTTTGTGTGACAGAAGGTCAGAGCAGATTTCCTCTCAGTTGTGGGTGAGGGCTCTTTGAAGGCGAATCCTGCACCAACGCGTGTGCAGAGTGGCTGGTAAAGAAGTGTCACGTTGGGATGTGGTCAGCATATGAAGGTAACAGTCCTGAAGATAATTAGAGATGCAGCATGGGTGACCTCATGGTAAGAGAGGAATCAGCCCTCAAAGAAATCACGTGGCCTAAACCGTGCTGGTTTTAACCTGATTTTTCGGGGGTTGTGTGGATGGTGCTTAAGATTAATGGAGTTTAAGCTGTTTCCCTAAGTAGGTAAAACCGGAAAATGACAGGAAAAAAACAAGTGGAATAAAACTTGAGATTGTTTTCAGAGCTCAGCTTTCAGGAAAACATTAAATATGAGAATTTTTTTAATAGTCATGATAGTTAGCAACCCTTTAAAGTCTGTATATGTGTTAGTAATTTGCTAAACTAAAGTTTATGGTTTGTAAACTTAATAAGAAAAACCCTGAGACTACTACCCATGGTAATTTGACTACATATTTTAAAACATGTTCAGACAAAACTAGGCCAATTTACTCTTCATGGTTCATCTTCCTTTCTGGTTTCTTTGCACTTACACGGAACTTATTTATTTAGGCCTTTGGGCTCCAGACCTTAATCTTAACAGGATGGGGAACATCCCCGCTAGTCCAGCCTTTCTCTGAGCAGGAGAGGCCATTAATTCATTAGAGCTCAAGGCTTTGATGTTGCAGATATGTCCATCTGCCCATCCCTGTGCTGTCTTGATCAGACTGCTCTGATTCTGTGCCCAGTAACTGTCATGGATGCAATGAGAGGAATTTGGCAGGCTAATTATTAATCTTTAGACAGTTTTCTTCCTGAAGTGATTATGTCTAAAGACCACATGCACTGTTAAAATTTAAAAAGCGTGTGTCTTGTGTTGTAGGACTCGGTACTATCAGTAAGGAAATAGTGTGTCTCTTGCAGCACAGGTTGGACTGGTCAAGTGTGTTTCTGCTCTTGGGCATGGTGGAAGCAAATGCTGTCTTCTCTTTAACTTAATATTCGCTGCACTACAGTTACACTTAGTATGCACATTTGTCTAATTCTAATCAAACTAATTCTAATCAAACTAATTCTAATCAAATTTCTCCTGGTGTATCATGATGCTGTATTTTAGAGAGAGGAATCAATATGTCAACAGCTTGTCCTAGGTGTCCTGTGTAAGATGACACTTGCATCTCAACCTGAGGACAACTTTTGAGGATTTTTCCACTGGCATAGGGAAGCTGGTTTTGGTGTGGGTTGCCTGCCTTCTTGATACATGGTGAGGCTCCTGCTTTGCAGAATCAGGAGCACAAAGGACAACACTGTAAATCAAACCTTTGTTGAAGTTTTCATTTGGACAAATGTCCCACCTAAATGTGTTGAAGGATGTTGTGTGGAGGACTTTGATCTCAGTTCTGGGGTTTGGGGTTGTCTTGGGTCTCAGAAACCAGACGGGTGGCCGTGGTCTGCAGGGAGAGGGAGCTGCCCTGTGGCCTCTGCTCTCCTTCCCACCATAATGGATGCACTGCTTTTGGGGAAGTTAGTGGCTATTTGGAGAGCCTTGAGAAATCCCTTTCAGGGAAGGAGGCTGTAAACATTTTTGCCAGAGTTGCTCAATGCCTGCAATTAGGCTGGTTAAGCCGGGTAAACGTTTGAATGAACTGTGGCTGTGAAACAGTTTGAGTTAATCTGATTCATGGTACCCTAAGCACGAAGTACTTGGTTTCATAAGGCAGCAGCAGTTGTGATGTCCTTTTATTTATTTTAAAACAATTGATAAATCAGTAAATCAAGAAACTTTATTTAGAGGAATATAGTGAAGGTGTTTCCTGGTTCATCTTTACTTTGCTGTCTCCCGCCCTCCCTCCTGCCCATGAAAAGTTGGTTTCAGGAGTCAGTCTTGCCCTTCAGCTTTGCCATGAACAGCAGACATGTGGGTTGCTATAAATCCATTGGTCTCCATTAATATTAATACACAGATTATTTTTTTTCCTTTCCTGGGAAGTGTAAGCAGTCTTTCTTCCTTCACCTTTTGAGTAGGTACATTTATGTACAAGGCAATGGTTTCTGTCTGCAAAAACTGCAGCTCATGATCACTGAAGAGTATCTGGGAGGAGACAACTGGTGTCTTCTGGAAGCATACTGAGCCCTTTTTCCAGACTTTCTCGATGCATCTGGTTGACTGTCAGAGAGCAAGGCTGAAATCTCTATTTTTGCATAAATACGTATGTGAGATAATAAATAATAAATACACCTGAGTGATGCTGTCAAGGAATACAGAAATGGTTAAAAAACAGGTCCAAATTGCGTGTTCCTTAGCAGTTTTATTTTAAGATTATCTGTTCCTAATGCAGGATCTTAAAGATAAAATAGCTTGTTTGTTTGGCAGTCCATGTCTTGATGTTTACATTTTGAATTTTTTTCTGTAAGATAGAATTTCCAGAAATGACTGGGTATCCTGGGCTGATGTTTTGACCTTTCTGTGCTGCAGAGGAACTTGAGGAGAAAACCTTGAAGTCATTGTAAGAAGAGGATTAAGCACTGTTTAGTCATAGTATAATGTAACCAAGATCACCAGTAGGCATTCCTTGTCTCACTCTCTCTAACTAAAGGTCAAAGTTATGCAGAAAGTTGCCTAGAGATAGTGTAAAGACTCACAGTTAATGCATTGTTTTTATTTCCTTGAATGCTCTCAATACCACTATTTTTTGCCTTTTTTATTACTGTTCTGTATTTTTAAATGTGATTCTGTAAGCACAGATTTCACTAGTAAAAAAACCCCAAAACATCAAAAGAGTTCTAACTGCTCTGAGGTGTCTATGTATTTTGAAACACATTACAGAAGTTCACCAGCATGTGCAAATCAAGCACACTGTTCTGAATAGGAAATAGCTAATGTGGATTTGCACAGATCTTGACTGCACCACAGAAAGAAGGAAAGGATCAAGGGATTGCAGCTCCTCAGTCTTTCTTCTCACCAGGGTGGGGTAGATTCAGCTTAACTCTGTTAGTAACCTCTGTTGGCAAAATACATGTAATATTATGTTGGGACCAAATTCCCGATCCCTAAGGAGCCGACTGTGAACAGGCTTATGGTTGCTGCCAGTTGAGATTTATTGCTTTGTATTTTTTACATCTGTCTGTGATTTGGAGACTGCTGAAGGTACTCTGTCTCCCCCTATTCGTTTATTATGGTGGTGTCTGCCCTCCAAACTAGCCTGTTGCATGGAATGGGTGCCTACCAAGCTCTCTGACATTTGGGGTTTTTATTTCTTGTTTTCAGGATCCAACAAACCTGGATAAGTTCAATGTCTCAAACTTCTTTCATGTTAAGAACAACATAAAAGTGATTGATCCAGGTAAGGATGAATTGAAGGTAGGCTGAGAGAACACCAACCCAAATATGCAAATTCTGAAGATGATGTTATGGAATTGACAGTTTTCTGGATGGATCCCTGAGTGGTTTGTATGACATTAAAGATCTGATCTTGGGATTGTTGCGTCACTGGCCTGGCCATTCAGTGAGGTGATAAAGGTCAGAAGTTTATAAAGTACTCAACTGTGTCTTGCATTTATTGTTCTATAAAAATTTTATAAGACTTGGTTGAACTTAGATAATTTCTAGTAGTTTCAAAGACATTTTTGCACCAGTTGATTTGAAGTCTTTTTCTTTTGTTATACTTCATCATATTGGCGTTTATTGTGCTATATTTCAAGTTACACTGTTGTTAGTGTCATGCATTGCTCTTTGTTATTTTACTGTTTCTGCAGGAATATATAGTTATTTGACCTTTATTTTAAAAAAAAAGTGGAAATAATATCTGGAATAGTTTTTAGAACTAGATGCATAATAAACTGAAGGAGAACAAAGTAGGATTTTTCTTTTAACTCTGTATGATTTAACTTTGTCTTTCTTAGATGAAGAAAAAGCAAAATTAGATCCATCGTACTATTTGAAAAATACAAATACAGAGACCCGAGAGACTTTACTGGAGCTTTATAAGGAATTCAAAGGTGATGATATTCTAGCAGCTACTATGAAGGCTCCTGAAAAGAAGAAAGTGGATAAGCTGAATGCAGTAAGTTGACTTAATTTGTAGTTTGGCACTGATTGACTTCTTCAGGAATGGTAATAGATGTTTTCCAGCTTAGAGGCCGTGTTGCAGTATAAACATACACTACTCCTTCTGTTTTCTGTTACATGGAAATTTGTCACAGATGAGAATATGAGAGTCACACTGGGACTCCTTAGAAATACGGTGTATGTGTCAGTGAATTTCTCTTTGTTAAATCATTGTAAATGAACCTAAACATTGTAGAAATGGAGCACAGTGAGAAGGGAGAAGCTTTATGATGTGGTTATGATGTATATGTTGGCAGAACCTTTTTTTCTCAGGTTGTAATCTCTTGCTTTGAATTTGTTTATTATTGCTTCCTGCAGTTATTGGCAGAGAGAACACACCTTAAGGGCAGTGCGAGTGAATCATTTGTGGCGTGGGTAATTATATAAATCACCCACAGCTGTTTCTCCATTTTTTTTTCCACTGGAATGTAGGATTTTTAATGGAATATTTTAAAGGATGTTCTTCCAGGTGCATGTTAATTGTGTTTGTAGTTGTCAAGAGAAACGGTTCATTTGCATTTAGATTTCCTACATCAAAGGCTTTTTGAAATGGTCAAGACAGAGTATTCTTTCCTTTAATGATTCTGGGATGTATGTGTCTTTGTGCTTTGATTACACTTACGCAAAATCTACTAGCAGTGCAGCATATGGCTTTTAATGAGGTTTAGTGAGAGATTAGGGAGTGTATGTGACCAAAGAGTAGGGTCACATTTGCTCCTTTTTTCAGGACATCATAGTGTTATAAGAAAACAAAAGTTGTAGGGAGAAGAAAAGAGGTGAGAGTCAATGATGAGCTCTACGTGTTGGAGATTCAAAACGTCAGCTGACAATATGGATGGGCATAGCTATAAACCTGCATAGGATGCGGTGTCACCTTATGGATAGAGCATTGGCCTGGCCTGTATCCTTTACAAGCATTGTCCCAGAGCTGCTAGACACATCTCTAGGTTTACTAGGTCTTCATCATTTACTACAAAATCTGTGTGTGACATTCATGTTTCCTTTCTGCAGGAGAATTGCAAAGATCAAAATAGACAGCGGGAACCATGGGACAGGGCCTCTGCATGCAGAATGGTTGTGTGCAGGAGGAGGGTAGTTTGCTTTCCTTCACAGTATCTCTGTGGTTCACTGGAGTTTCTTTCTACTTGCTCCATGATATTGGAGAATTTTACAGATGTCGTGCCAGCAATACTCCTTCAATATCTCCACTTGTGGACATACAAATAAATTCTTATAATAGAGTCTTTGTATAATGATATATTAAACTGTCGTAGAAGCAATAAGCCCCTTCAGTTCAGCACATGGGCAACCTTAACTGGAGTTTCATCAGAGCAATGTTACAGGTAACAGATGGAGAATCATCACTGCATTGTGCATTTGGTTCTTTCTATAGGAGCTAGCGATGATGTTTGTGTGATTCTAGAGCTTATCTAGTATATTTAGTAGATAAATTCTAAGATCTAATGTCTTTTTCTCCTGCTTTTTCCTCTGTAAACAGGCTCACTATTCCACTGGAGCAGTAAGTGCTTCCTTCACCTCCACTGCAATGGTGCCCGAAACTATCCATGAAGCAGGTACCAGAACTAGCTACCTACAAACTGTTTACTTTCTAGTTTTAAAGTGTGCTCCCTACCACACATACCTTTGTGTGAGGACTGAAGGAATGTGTTGATAACTGGTCAGTACTGATGTCATGGAAATGCATTCCCTGAGTGGATATCTCCGTACTTTCCAGTGAGCTAATTCTGAAAATAATGGAGCAATTACGAATTAACTTTGACTTTGAATGGCAGTTACATATATAGAACTGAAGTTAATAAAGTATTTTCTATGCCTGGGAACCACAAAATGGGATATCCACTTGTGTGAGTTACATAAGTTGAGTCGAGGGAGGATCTCCTCTTCCTGTGCTCTGCCCTAGTGAGGCAGGATGCAATCCTGGGCACGCTGCCCTGGGTGGCCCTGCTTTGACAGGAGGATTGGACTACATGATCTCCAGAGGTCCCTTCCAACCCCTACCGTTCTGTGACTCTCTGATGCTGTGTGGAACATCCTGGATTGGTCCTTTGGTTTGACTTTCCAGTAATGTTTCCAGTAACAGCTCTATTTTGTTTTCAGAACTGGGTAGGTCCTCATATGTCAGCAATTTGCGGTTGACTGATGACTACCTGCTTGGCTTCCAAATTTGACAAGAAATAATTTGGCTTTAAAATAACGTTTGTGATTGGTAGACATTACTTTAAAATTACAGTTTATGATATTGAATGCTTCTGTGACTTAAAATTATAGATGATATTGCTGGCTTTTGAGGAGTTGCTGGTTTTCTCTAATGAAAAGTGTTTTGCACAGAGATTAATGTGAGGTTATCATACATGAATTGCAGAGTATAATCCCTGAAGACCCAGTACGCCAGGGGAAGAGGTCAGATAGTAGAATCTAGCAGTCTGTTTTCTGGTGATTTCTAAAGATCAATGAGTAAGCTTCCAGAGAGCTAATTATTGTCTTTTGCTTTGATGCAGCTGCTATTGAAGAAGATGTTGTGAGATATAAATACGTGAAGAAGAAGGGGTATGTGCGACTTCACACTAATAAAGGAGACCTAAACTTGGAGCTGCACTGTGACATGGTACTGTCTGCCCCATAAGATGAATCCCTCTAAATAGCAAACAGAATAGGAGCGGATAGTGGAAATGTTCAGAGAAAGGAATAGTGTGTGGTTGTAATGGATACAGATAAATAACCAGCTTTCTGTTGGTTTGGTGCATTTCCATACATACACAAAACTCCATTGTGAAATGTAAATATATTATTTTGTATGTTATACTACTACACGTATAAATATTCTCAGTGAGTATTTCCACGTGTTTTAGTGAACTACTTACAACATGTCAATGTGCATGTTTAGAGCTTCAAAGGGCGAGGATTATAGTGACCTAAACAATGATAGGGAAGGTGGAAATAAAAGAGAAGGAAGAGCACAGAGAATAGAGAATAACCCAAGGTTACCCAGCAGGTTACTGGCAGAACCATGCAAAGAACCTCAGTGAAACTGCGAACAGTCTGTCAGCCTGAGTTCATGGAGTTAAGAGCTCTAGAAATGGTTAGATTTGTTTCTAAATCCTGAGCTTTACAAAACAAACCTAAATGAAAACCTTAGAATATGTTTTTCTCTTCGTGCTGTCTCAGTTTTTAAAGTTCAAGTTTCCAAGCATCTCCCGTTTGCCGTTAAGAGGCAGACATTTTATTTCTTTTAAAATGGGCTAGAGTTTTTTATAGTCAATACAGTCTGATTCTGGGGGAAATCCACAGTTCTTAAAATAATAAACATCACAAGACTTACAAGTTGTGGTGACGCTGATGTCTCAGACATCACTGCTTGCTAGTGTGCTCGCTTATTTATTTGTATAACCGCATCTATAAAAGGGAAAAAGTTTTCAATGTGAAAAGCTCAAACCTTCCGTTGTTTATTGAGATTTT
>WEIS01042151.1:7162-17396 GCA_013389965.1 Todus mexicanus
GGGCTTGAAACTGTGGAACAGAGGGACTGGCCATTCAGGAGGCCTCCATACCCGCTGAAAAACTTAGTTTAGAGAAGACAACTTCACTGTATGATTTAGGAAGGTAGCAAACTAATAAAAAAGGAGCAAATGAAAAGGGGGACTCAAAGAACACTCATCAGAATCAAGATATTGAGAACAAAATTAGTCATGAAGCCAAAGGACACAAAAAGAAGAAAAATATAATTGCCTAACACCAAGAGCTGGATAATGGATGAGATGGACTGGAGTTACACAACTACGAGCAACATGATGGTGTTACAGGGCCTGTCATGATGAGCACGTTACAGAGAATTGCTAGGCTCTGCGTAGGCACAGGGACCAGGGGAGATGGCCTCGCACATCATGTAAGGTACATCATTACACCTGTGTAGCTCAGAAATCACTAACAGCTAGACAGCTTGTCAAAGATCTGCCCATTCTGTTTGCGCGTTCAGTCCAGCCACTGCAGGCTCTTGGCAACCAAGCCACTCTCTCTGCAGCCCTGTTAAAGGTATATCCCCTACAACTAATCTCCAAGTTGCTGGCACTAAGGAAGGAAGATATGTTGAAAGCACATGAATTAATACTATCACTTATAAAGTTCACGATGATTGAGTAGGTGGTCTGTTTTGCTATTTTGGGTCTAACATCAAATCAAATCAGTTAGCTAGATGACTAGATCCGTAATCAGCTATCTGTGGTGCCAGAGTAGAAAACCGCATTATCATCCAGATCTTCAATCTGAATAAAGCATGTCTTTTGTTGCCACTAAACAAAGGCAAAAGTAAAAGTAATCATTTTCTATTTTAAAAACTAATTGCATCTGATTTAAGGTAATTCTATATGAGAACTTGATCGAAGATAGTTTGATCACGGAACTGTATTTTTGGCACAAGGGATTATATGCCAGGAGTTACATGTCAAGACAGTGAAATCTAAACCAGTAAACTATTCAGGCTGCGATTTAATAGGAGAAACGTCACTAAGTAGAAAACAGTTATGTGCTAAATCAAATGAGATAAAGAATTTAACCAAAAATATGTGAATGATCACTGGAAATTACTGAAGAACTGTAGTAGATGTTCAGTAAGATATAGTTCCAAAATGACAAGCACAATCATCCTTTCCTTTAGGAAGAGAATGTGAAGGCAGACACTACATTAACTCCTATAAAAGAAAAAGGAAGCTGATAATAACTATTAGCAAGCAGAAGATAGGGATTGATAGAGAAATAAAAGTGTACTGGCAAAAAAAAATAGTATAGTTATGAAGAGGAAAAACCTTCTATAATGGATTCTACAGTGCCTCTGTAACATAGAATAAGATGAGATGGTAAAATTATCAGTAGCAGTATATGAAATGCAGAAGCATTAATTAAATCTTTCTATTCTGTGCTGAGAATCATCCATCGGTATATAGTCGTATAAGGTAGTGATGAAAGGTGAAGCCTTGAAGCTCTATCAGTCTCCCTCTTTGGCAGAACAACAGAAGCCAAGTGCCAAATTTTCATTCATATCTCAAAATCCCATTAATTAATTCAAAGACTATGAATCTGTTGTAATCATCTAACCTGCCCTCCTACATAGGACAGGCCATAGGACTTGCATGAATCCCACCTTAAACCACAGAAAGTTTACTAGGAAAATGCCTACTCATAACTATGAAACTGAGAGCTTGCTTCTTGTCAAAGCTTGTTTTGATTCAACTTCGGGCCATCGGAGCCTGCTGCTCATCTGCTACATTGAGGAATTCTTTGCAATACTCTCACAACACTGCCCACAGATTACAACCAGGTCCCTCCTTTACCTTCTCCCCAGTAAAATATGGACGTTATGAGGTATATTTTGACATTCCTCAAGACTTCATCTGCACCCTTGCTAACATGACAGCATTCTTGTTGTCCTGTGAATACTTGGACTGGACACTGAATGCCAGAAATTATTGAAACAGTGCTAAACATGAAACTATCAGCATTGTCTGCATGAGAAATCTAAACATAGCTTAAATATGGGCACACATTTACTCACACTATGCCATGGTTAGTTCCACAGTACATTTTGGGAATATGTGAACCAACCCTCTGCCAGACAATGCCTGAGCGTGGCTTGAGGGATAGCATGGAACAAGTTGCTCAAACATGCAGTATGGATGAGTCCACTGTGTTTGAAGGAGTCTAGGTGCATGGAGGCAAGCTGTGCTATCCCGCTTGCCCAGACAGACAGAGAATTGAACCTGATCCACTTTACTGATTAGTGTAGACATAGACTCTATTAGCTTCTCTAACCAATTTCCTTATATTTTTAAATTCCAGGGTCACAGAAGTTTATTTTTTTGCTGATCAACACCAGCAACTCATGCTCAGACAGTTATTCACCCTGCTTACCACGTCTCTCTGAACATTACTCTTCCTCAACTCCGATTTGGCCATTTCATCTGTATGGCCTAAGATTTTTGTTCTCTCTGCAATGACTTTATACTCAACCATGCTAAAACAAGCAATCCAAGGTCACCTGAATGCTAATACTGAGACTATTCCTTCAACATTTGCTAGTTTCTTTGGCATTAATGTCCCCTGAAAACTTAATTTGCACTATCATGGGCTTCCTCTGACATACTTGGAAAAAAGACAGAATGTCATAGATAGAAGAATCATTTCTCAAAGTACTTTACTAAAACAAATCTGTTTAAGGAACAGGAACTTTTACACTAAGTAAGTGATTGTGCAATCTCCACCTGCAGACACATCCCAAACTCAGCTGACAAGACCCTGAGCTACTAGATCTGCCTTTGTAACTGGTACTGCATTGAGCAGGGGGCTGGACTACATGACTTGCAGAGGTGTCTTCCAACCTAAATGATTCTGTGATGATTCTCCATTTGTATTCCAAGATCTGTTAGGTGCACAGCTTTCAATCAGTGTAACACATGCCATATTAATTTTATATTTTTGGCTTTCCTAATTGCTCTCTGATGTGATGTTGGGTCAAATCTGGTCATTTCCATCATCCTTTTCAAACTAACTTGCCATCACCAGATGTGTTCAAATCCAGATTGGATGGGCTCTTGAGCAACCTGGTCTAGTGAAAGGTGTCCCTGCCACAGCATGGCAGGGTGGGTTGGAATGAGATGATCTTTAAGGTCCCTTCCAATCCAAACCATTCTATGGTTCTACTATCTTGTCAAAAAAGTGGCAAATAAGATGTACAGTTTTGATTCCATGTACAGCAATGTTGACAGCAATTAATTATATTTTCTCCTTTAGTTTTCTTTAATCCTAATTAGCTATTCACGCTTCTGTCTGAGATTACTCATAGGCTTTACTGTATGCATCGTAAATTATTCTGGATTCCCATCTCTTCCAGAGTTTCAGGAGTCACTGAACATCAGCCATGAGTAATTAGACACTCTTCAGAATGACTCTGTTAAAGCATTTTGATGCAAGTTATCTGGATAGTTCGTCTTTAATGTTTAACTTCTGCAGTTCCTGACAGCAGTTGTTTCATCCCAGTCCATAGACAGCAATGCCGCTCTTGACATCCTCCCAAAGGAAAGGATGTTCACGGAACCCCACTGTCTCCTCCGTGCCACGGGCAGCTTTCAGGGCCAGAGCCTGGCCAGCTGGCAGCTCCCCTGGCAGCAGGCACAGAACTTGTGGTTCTCTTGCCCACTCTGCCCACGGCGGAGGCCTGGGAAACTGGATGGAACGCTGCCGGCTGCCGCCACTGCGGGCAGAGCAGGGTGGAGCCCGCCATGGAGGCTGCTGGCTCAGGCTACTGGCACCCCACCCTGCTGCTGGAGTCACTGCCCGCACCCTGCCCTCCTCCTCCTCCTCGGGGACCAGCCCTGGCCCTGCTTGCCAGTCCTCCCCCGGGGCTTTCTATCCCTGCTCCGCCCTTTCTCCTGCCTCTGCCTCTCCCAGGGCTGCAGCAGCCCAGCCCGGGCCTGGCTCCTCCACCCAGGGCGGCAAATGCATGTCAGCCTCCTCTTCTGAAGAGCTTCAGGGGAGAAAAACTGGGATACTTCAACCTTTGCATGAGCAAAGAAACTGCATGAAAACCTTGTTAATTAATTGCATGCACTTCACAACAGCCACTACTCGATGTTAAGAGGCATATCAAAAAGTGCCATTTGTCACGCATAGTCCAAATCTTACCTATTTTGCTGGCCAATCCAATACGAATAAATTCCAGGAGATTTTTTTTTTCTTTTCTTTTCTTTTTTTTTTTGCCAGCTTCCTCTGTCACCAAGATATTGGCGTTTGTTCACTGTCTCGATACAATTTTGCACACTTCGTATTTGTCAGTACCTGTGGCACATCCGGAGCCAAATGCCAACACCCCTCTTTCCACTTACATCATCTGCCAGTATTGGCAGTGGACTAACGTTCCCAAAATACCATGAACTGACACTCACTACTGAAAAAAGGACAACTAATATTTCTGTATTTAGTGTTGCAGTAAAAAGAAGATAAATCCTTTTTATCCCTTCTTTTTACTGCCAAAACGCTGGTCAGTTTGAAAGCAAGTTTAGTAGCCAGCATTGAATTTTGCTAGCTCACCTTAAAAATTACATTCATCATACCCATTTCAAGCTTGTGAGAAAACTTTTAACTATGTCTCCTTACTAGTTGCAAAAGCTGCTTTAATTTTTCAACATCCAGCCTATGGGCTTTCCTGTGGCACACTGTTCTGCCTTTTGGTTCATCTCCAGCCAACCAGTATGTTTTGAATCCCAGTCATCACACAGAAAAAATGACGTTATTTTGCATATCAGCACTCATCATCCTGAGAAAGAAAACCTACCCAAAGCAATCTTCCCACTCTGATTTTAGTTAGCATTTGGAATATAAGGAAATCCTCCAAAACAGTGTTCTTAGGCTCTCCCAAACTGGTGGAGTTCACAACGGATGCTAAGGAGGAAGTCACAGGGAGTTTTCTCTCTCCCCTGCTCCACATACCATCAGAAGTTAGGTGTCTTTAATACTAAGTTCCTTTTGCCTGAGACAGCTTTTACAAATAGTAGTTAAAAACATATGATGAGTACGAGGAGGATGCGCACCATTTGCAGACCCTGCAGCCATGGCTCATTTAATAAATCACTGCTTTTGGCACTGGGACATTAATCTTCCCTTCCCTAAGAGATGAGTGAGACGCCCTACCCTATACACCTTATCTCCCATCTCATTAGGTTTCTCTGCCGCAGTAGAATCCAATCTTCCAACTGAAAAGTGGACCTTTTCTTTGTGAATGACTGTCTTTGGGAGCAGAAATGCCAAAGTTTCATGAGAAACCTTGTATTTATGATTGTGTGGAGCAATACTGACAGGTTAACAATATCTCTGCTTCTGCTGAATATGTGGGACAATCAGGAGATTACCAGATAGGCCTGGTAATCAGCCAGCTTCGGGTGGGTAAGCGGCCACATACTTATTATCCAAGGCTCTATCAGGCAAGAACTTCAACATATCCCAGAAGAATCCATCATGTCCTGTTGAATCCATCAGGTTATGTTGATAGTATCACAAATGCGGAACAAAAAATAAGCCCAAAGTGAGCCCAAAGGCTTGCAAAGACAGATTGAAACAGAGTCACAGTCCAGACATGGAGATCTGCCTATATCAGCACAGGAAAGCATCAAAGAAAGAAATGGATCTCCATAGGGAGGAGACAGATGGTCCCTGTTCATATACAAGCACGGGACCTGTGAGAACTCCTGGCAGTTCCCTCCACTTTCAGAGACATCCTGTGTAGCTTAGGCGAATCACTAAGGGATAAGTATGTGATTTGTGGGTTTCATTCTCGTCCTTTGGCATGCAAACACCCACTGCTTTTTCCAAGCTCTTCATCCACCCCATGAGGAGAATGAGATGCTCATGCGTGCAAAGATGCTGAACATGACCTAGGAAATGCCAGGAGAGGAATGAGTACTGAGACAGGCTGCTCCTAAAGCGCCAATGCCTGAATCCAGACTGCAAGGACATGCCTTCTTCCAATCAGGGGCAAGCTAAACCAGGTCAGCAATTGTACGCGGAAAGAGGAGGAGGAGGAGGATGTGGTGGCAGAGATGACGCCCAGTAGCCCAGAGGCAAGAGAACTCAGCCCAGAGGTGGAAGATTCAGGTTTGGGCGTATTCTCTTCTGCCTGACTTGAAGCAGGGATTTAATCTCAGGTCTTCTGTCTCCTAAACAAGTGCTCTGAATGCAAGCCACCTGCCGCTCGGGCTTCTCAGCGTCAACTGCACTGCTTTGTACAATATTTTTAAATGCTTCTTTGACCAGAGAGAAAAAAAACCATGCTCTCATGCCCTGGCGTTACAACAGTGATCTGGGATGAAAACTTCAGCCCTCATCCAGTGATTATATAAGTACTTTATACAAACTGGAAATGTCGAGATCCACTGAGGAACATCCTCTAGTCTACTGAACTAGGCACTTTTTACAGGAGAACTGAGTTTAGATCCAGAGGAATCACAATTTGAATTTCTACCATCTCTGTGTAAGGTTTTGGGATCTTGGTTTTGTGGGTTTTTTACATTTCGGGGTACGTGTGCGCAAGGATTCCTGCTTTTCATGCTTTCAGACAGGTGCAATGCAGAAGGTGCACTCTCTCAGATCACATATTTCAAGTGAGGTAGAGACACTTGGAGTTGTGAATGCCGTCAGTAAGCAGGTATTAGAGCAGCTCTGAGACATTGGAGAGGGAGGATTGTGTGTATGCCCACAGCTAACACCTAAGTGCATTATGGCCTTAACTTTTACTATCATCAACACTAAAGGACATCAAGTGTTTCTCAGGCTAAGCAGACCTTATGCAGGGCGTTCTGATGATCTCAGGAACATGCAAGCACCAGGTTAGCCAGATATCAGCCTAAATGTTAATATAGCCCCTAATCTCTGGAGTGCATCTCCACTCTGGTGCAGCAGCATCACAAAGATAAGGCTCCAGGCCAGACTCTCCTCCTATCCATCTTGCTTGCAGAAGCACCTGTGGGGCACGTGCTGGGGCAGCCCAGTTGGTACTCTCAGGGATGAACATTATGTGCACCCGACGTATTGAAGTGCACTCAAAGGCACGATTACTTCTGTGCAATGTGAATAGGCTTCATGAGTCTGTGAAGCCTCTGCCTAGCCCATTTGCCCTTGCAAATGCATTGTATGACCTTTATCAGGCAGACAAGAACAGCTGGACTGAGACAGAAATGTCTCTTGCGACAGGTACAGATGGGATTTGTGGGCTACCTGAGCTCAGGCCAACTGCAAGTGAGAGCGTGAGTGTGAATGTCAGATGCTTTGCTACCAGAGGACCCTGGCTCCAGACCATGTGGAAGCCCATGTTGTGGGGACAGAGTACTCACAGTCTCTCTGCTTCTGATCCGCTTGCAGCAGTGGTGTTCATCCTCCTACTAGCAGCGCTGTGAGGATGAACACGGTAATGTGTGCTCTCTCACACAGGCGGGCCACTGTAACCACCAAAGACAGGTATTTCAGAAGAGGTGGGAAAGCTGATCTGACAAAGAAAAAGTGGAAAGGTGGAAACTCTTTCCTGGAAGCACTCCTGAGGAGCACAGAATAGAGAATAGGGAGGAAGAAATGAACGGATCATGTCATTGCCAAATCCTGGCACACCACAGTCATGAGTCAGGCCCCAAAGAATCACAAGATTTCAAAGCAAAATGACATTTTTGTTCTCTTTACTATCTGATTTTTTGAGTCCCTAGAGTTCATATGCAAACTTTTCCTCCATTAGAAAAATAAAGATGAGATTTTGCCCTAATCACTTATCTCTGGAAAATCTGGTTGCAACAAACACACCAAACAGAACAATGATCCCACAGAGCTATTAGCCTCCTATTAATCAGAGAGCTGGAGAGAGAGGGAAAGTTGGAAGAAAAGAGCAACAGAACGCTGGATGTGTAAGAGAAAAAGATCACACAAACCTCTTTTAGCTTTTCCTTGAGGCAGTAAGGGACTAGAAGATAGGAGACAAATTAGGGAGGGTGGTAACATGTCATATGTTTGGGAGAAAATTAAATTCTCATTTTGCCTTCTACCCTGAAGAGACTGCAAGTATTGAACTTAGCCAAAAAATTGAAATGCTGTATTTTAGCTAAGAAACTTAAAACTCAGATGTATAGTATGGATAGTTTGTGACATGGCTAATTGATGACTTCCACAATCTGTTCTCCTACTGTGAAACACAAGATGTTTCATATTTGTGTACATTGCAAGTCTGAAAGGAATGGGGAAAAAAAATAATATTTTCAAACATTACACTACTTTTTTCATCAGTCAGGGTGCTATTTAGAGCAATCTATTTGAAAGAATTCACTGAGGTTTTGTTAATGCGTGATGCACACAGATGAGGATATTGTGGGGAAAGGCAAATGGACATTCATCTTGTCTTCCCAGCAAGATCTGCCACATCCGTGCTCTTTTCCTGTCCCTGCATGTTAAAGCTCTCTGTTCCTGACTAGGAGAAGGCCCCGCAGATCACGTAGCTAAAGTACAGATCCAAGAATTTTTATGAATGTGGGCAATCCAGATGTACTTGACAGCTTACAGGAAGCAAAATAAAGAGGGTTTTGTGTCCGTGTTTACAGTGTAGCAAACAGGTGAGTTTAATATCAGGCATTACATATATCCAGCTAATAAATCACACCAAAATAAATCAAAGTCTTAGTGAGCTGTGAAAAGCCTTTTTTCTAACTCATTCATTCTTCTTTGACATGAAGTCTTTGTTCCCATTATGAAACTTTGTATTTCTCAATGAATTGCTTTATCAATTTGACAATCCAGTTTCACAGCAATATAAAAGCATCAGAATTTCAATCCAGTTAAAAAATTCTAATGTTAAAAGCACAGATATTTAGTATCTAATTACTGGAACTGCCATCTCAAGTCCCTGTCATTTCAATCAAGATTCTTCATTCAGATTCAAACCTTCTGTTTTGTGTAGTATCCTAGACAGACATACTACAATCATCACACGGAAACATAAAAATCTCTGTTGTATGCACAGGTGAAATGTTTGTGACTTCCTAAACTAGAGGACTGTGCAGGGAGGCATTTTGGCTCCCTTAAACATACAGAATTAGCCAGTGTCACAGAGAGGCAGAAATTATACTTCAACATATTGCTGCAAGTCTTCTCCAGCATGACTGTTGGGGAGTCTTCCCCCACAGAGACTGGGGAGGGACAGATACATATAATGAAGAGGATTTTGTGAATAAAGAACATAAAACCTTGATGCACTTTATGCACTGCAGTACAGCTGAGGACATGCTGTGCATTTGCAGGGAAATGCAGATGTCTGTCTGGGGAGCTGGTGAGGAGACATGCATCGGGATAGTGAGCCTGAGGCGCTGGTGACCCCTAGCCTCTCTCATGTCAGGTTTTGCTACCACCTTTATGCGCATGTTGTCCTATAAGCAGCTCTCTCCACTTTGCTCAGCATGGAGCAAAGCAGAGCTCATGCACACCTGCCTGCAGAGGAGAGCACAGCTGATATCAACAGCCATTCACCCCAACAATCTGCCAATGCATCTAGTGACCTTTCTTCTTCACAGCTGTTTTACCCATGAGGGTCTTCAACATCTGAAAATTCTATGCATCCAAAGTGCAAGTTTCTTGCAGCATACTCACCTGAGGAACAGTCTCTGCTAGGAGGTGGCATGTTGATAGTGCCATCAGGCAGAACAGCAGAGCAAATATCTAAAAGCTCATCTATATTCACACCACCTCAAGCTCACTTCCCATTATCCATGTCTCCCCTTTGGCTGTGAGAAGCCTTTCAGCTGTAGGGAACCTCTCTGGCTTGCATTTGCCTCAGCTCTTTCCCAGCTAGTGCCCTTCCTGTGTGAATACAAACATGACTCAGCTTTTCCTTTGAAACAGAAGAAATTTGGTTCTCTTCACAGTTCCACTTTGGTGTGCTATGACAGAACACAGATCTGTCTTTCACTTTGTTTAGAAGATGTGACACCAGTAGCCGTTGTGGATTTAATTATATTTCAGCAGCAAGAGAATCTCAGTTATGTTTTTTATGTCCCTTCTGACCTCAAAAAGTCAGTTTTAAACAGGCAGAGCATTCATTAATATCACTGGTTGTGACTAGGTCTGACTTAGCTTCTTGTTAAAAAATTACTCCTTTTTTATCTAAAATGTTCAATTTGGCAATATAAAAAAATCTCTTTCATATATATATGTGTGTATATA
>WEIS01042166.1:0-27015 GCA_013389965.1 Todus mexicanus
CCAGCTCCCTCAGCCTCTCCAGCAGCCACCCGGGGATGTTTTTTTCCTTCAGTCATCACGGTGAGGAACAGTATGAGAAGAGGAAGGGCGCATTTGAAGGAGGATGAAGAAATAGCTTTGCTGCACTTGGCAGAGGACATAAGGTTAATGTAAGGGTGTCATGGGAGAAAGCATGAAAAGCCTTGCTTAGTTGAACATTTCAGAAATGGACTGTGTAGGCTGACAGGGACTGATTGGGATCATGAAAGGTTTAGGTTGGATGTGGGGAAGCTCTTCCTCACAGCAAGGGGGATAAAACCCTGGGATGGACTGGCCAGGAAGGTGGTGGAATCCCCATCCCTGGAGGTGTTTAAGGAAAGATTGGATGCTGCCCTCAGTGGCAGGATTTAGCTGATGCTGTAGCGTTAGGTCATAAGCTGAACTCGATGCTCTCTGAGGTCTTTTCCAGCCTCAATAATTCTGTGATTCCGTGTGATTCTGTGAAAACTGGCATGGAAATTGTAATGAGGTGCCTTCAAAGGCAATGCAAACAGCTTGAGTTTTCACATGATAGCAAAAAGAAGACAAACCATAGATATGGGTGACTTCAAGAGAAACGTGTGAGGTAAATGAGCTTTGCAGCACACTCTAGATTCCCAGTAAAGGGAAAACATGCTAAAACTGGTGTACTTAGAGGTAACTCAAATGCTTGTTAGTTATTTCTTAATCCAATGGATGATCAGCTGGAGCCTTGGATCTGAAATGCTACGAACCCTGCATGTATGTGCGTATGAGAGGCAGCAAGAAACTTTAAAGTTCATAGGAAATCCTGCTGATGTGACTTTTTTTTAACCAAGTTTGCGTCTCCATTTACAGTTTTTTCATTTAGACGCAAATGAAAAAGTACAAGAGCTTACCCCAGGTACCTAAAAAGACTGTCCTGGACAACTCTTGCAAATATGAAGTCTGAAAAATCAGGACTAAATTCAGCTGTGGCAAAAATCTTAAAGAAAACTTACACTGCAACAAATCTAACCCAGATCTAGAAAAAGCCTCTCTCCTTCCTCTCTCTCCTCCCCTCCCCTATACTCCCATGTTTTGTATTTAGATTTACACCAGGAGTTTCTCCTCCTCCCACAGCTATGTACTGTGAAATTGTTCGCATACCTCACTGATGGAAACAGAACATACGTTTAGCGCTAACTGACACATATTTTCCTCCTTTCTAGTTGTGTTTTCATACTTTCAGAGTTTTGGCACTAACTGACACCAGTTCGTATACTTTGAAATGAAAGCATGCTAAGAAGGGACATTGGCAGAAGCCTCCATCATCCGGCCTCATCAGTTTTCACTGTTTACAACAGCAATAAATGTACTCTAAAGGGGCCATAGTCCTCTTGATGTCAGAGGAATATATATACAGAAAGAGAGGAAGAACAGCCTAAATTTAGCTAGTAGAAAGGAGACATCTGCAGCAGCTAGGTTGGTTTTGCTGACTGACAAAAATGTATTATTACAAAGCAAAAAAAGATTTTTTTAAATTTTTTTTTTGCAATTAAAGGAGCAACCATAAAGAAACTATTTCCTCATAAACAGAATTTGATGTTTCCAAGGCTTTTTGATTTTAAGTAAGAGAGAATCCCATTACATACGGTCACTGTGCTGGGAATAGAGAAATAATCCCATATATAACACCCTGAGACAGCATTTCTCACTTGTTACTAATGCTCCAGGGGAAAAAAAAAAAAGAGAGAGAGAGAAAACATCAAAGAGGGGGTCAGGGTGACGGATCAGCAAGCCAGGAAACAATTAGGTGAGCCTTATTGTACCTCAGAGAGCAGCGATGCTTCCCAGCACTTCTGTTTCAGTTCTAGGAGTGTATTTGTTGATTGAAAGTGGTTGAACCAGAAAGCACAGTGTTAAACTTCAGCATATAAAGTGGTTTTGAAGTTCCAGTGCATACAGAAAATATCCCATGAATGGAAAATGACATTTTTTACTACCACGTTGCAGTAAGAGTCAGTGTTGCAAAACTCTTCTGTATTAAACATCATCTTTTTCAGGCTCCAGTTTTCAGGAAGTTGTGTAGCGCCCTTGGAGGAGGGGTATGAACCAGAGCATCATTTGTGCCACAGCTTAAGCAATATTGTTTAAATCAAACTATTATAGGCAGCATACAGAAAAGCTTGTACTTAAATTGTGACTGGTGTGGTCAGCATAATGCTGCACTCAGCACCTCCTGGCTGTGCTCCAGAGCGACCCTTGGCATAGGAACTCCAGAACAATGCCACGAAGGAGCAGCCTGTCACCATTGTAGCCCTCTTGGCCCGAGAAGCAGCTGAGGATCTGAGTGATGGTGCCTCTGCCTGCCTTCAGATCTCAACTTCAAAATCCCTTCTTTTGTGATCACTACCAGCAGCCTGTGTGGGATGCTCTGTCTGGGACTGTACCTCTGGCAGGGGGAGGCAATTTGCTATAACGCAAGTATTACTCTGCCTGTTAAAGGACGCGGTGCTTAGGGGGGATGTGTGATATGGGAGAAAGCAGCTTTTGGCAGCTAGGAGGCCAGCACAGTGCAAGTGTGTTGCCCAGATGTGGAAAAACTTCCCTAACCCTCACCTGGTCCTAGCCCATGCCATTTGTGCACGTGGAGAAAAACGCCCTGTGCAAGAGGCTAATAAACCCAGTTTACAAACCCATAATGAAACAGAGACATTTCCCATTTTGAGAAACTGCGCCAGTGCTTGTTGGCAGCTGCTTGCTCTGAAAAATATTACAGTAGTGACCCCTGCCAGGAATTCGTACCTGATCAAACACCAGCCCTTACCCCCTCAAGGCAGGCTGGCTGCCAGCTGCCCCTTTGAAAACAGCTCTTTCCATTCTGGAAACATCGCCTGCACTGCTAGCACCCCACCGCAGGGAACAGGAATATTGTCAGGCTTCTCATGTCTTGCAGCAGTCACGTTTTGCTACAGGCAGGGCAACATGACCTGGAGTGGTCTGACTTCATGCCAGCTCTTGGTGGACCCTTCAAGTCCCACTGGAAAAAGCTGACAGCTGCTCAAAATGGCAATAGAAGTGGATGTGCTACAGCTGGCACCCCACACAATAACTCTAGAGGTATAATGAACTCAGAACAGGAGACTTCAAGAAACCGTCTGTAGATGCACGTGTAATACACCAATCAACACAACAACAACCATTTGAAAACCAAGACAGAAGGGGAGCAGACACCACCACGTTGCAAGAATGTACAGTTATCAGTATGGGCAAGAAAATACAATAGTAACAAGCTCAGACAAACTCCATTTCAGCAGAAGGTGGGGTAGACTAATTCAGTAAATACTGGCACGTTTATTCATATTAATTTTAAGCTGGAAATTGGTGTCTAAGGTGGGACGTTGCTAGAATCAGTGATACTAACTTGAGCAAAAAGAGATGCTGCCTGATGAAGAGTAAGGAAGAAAACTCAAGAGGTTCTTTGTATTGAACTTATAACACAAGTGCAAAAAAATTCTGTCTTTTGTTTGTCACCTGTTTAAAGGCCAAAGCCACTGTATAGTGTATCACTCACCATATAGTATACAGAGCAGATGATTTCCCCTTTTCGTACAGATTTGAGAATTGCTACTCATAAAAGGATCTCTGACAGCTGCAGAAAAGCTTTCACTTCACTTCCCCTGCAAGCTCAGTGCAATGCTTCACAGCTAACTGGGGAAGCAATGAAACTAATGAAGCCTCATTTCCTCTGGCTAATAAGGAATGAGGGCTGAGTGAAGTTAGCTTGTTCATTATGCCTCCACTCATCTGGATTCTGTGATGCCTGATAAGATTGGTTTATGTGCCACAGCCTTACCTTCCACGAGCTCTCTTTCCAGGACAGTGCCTTCTTTATCTGTAATTTTGTGGGTTATAAAAGATGCAAACAACTTCTCGCAGAAGCATTCTGCATGAATGAAAGCATGGTGTGGTAGCATATGTTTTTTTTCTGCAAGAGCTACTACAAATAGCTAATTTTCATGAGGCTACTGAAGACTAAAGCTACTCTTTTCGTTACATTGTGCAGCTACTGTGCCACACAACCCGATGATTTGTGTGCCTGTCATATATACTGTTAACAGTCAAAATACCAGCGCACTCTTTTTTACCATCTTCAGTCTTGTGGGTAAAATAAGTTACTACCTATCACACACAGAAATATCCAATGTTATTCCAGTTGTTAAAATCAAAGTTTTATTAAAAAACAGTTTAGCTTATTTAATTAAGCCTACTCAGTGGAGTTCTTTTAGGATCGTTTTACGCATCCCTTATTGTCTGATTTTAATCTTTCTTATACAGAGAAGACCGTTTCCCCAGTAATACAAGCTGGATATTTTTAATTTGTGAACTCTATATCCAGTGTTTGTCCTCATAACTGAAACTTGTCTTAGGTTAAATTGACCTTCATCAGAATACAAGGACCCCTTTATTATTGGGTTAGAGAGTCCAGCTGAGTATGACCAGTAGATGAACATGTTCCCGTTTACAGGGAGAGTATGACAGAACTGGTCTTTTTTTTTTTTTTGTAAATCTAAAAAAATAATATTTTTTCTTTCTACCATTGTGCAGTTTGTGTGCTCTGCAGTTGTTTGAGCTCTTGTTTAATTAGGGATTGTATGGCATGTGTTTGAAGTAATCTCTTCTTTCTTTTGCTGTTTTCATAGAGTATATCTATTCAGTTTGGGACAGTTCACAATCCTACAGAAGAGTGTGTTTTGTTATTCCAGTAACCTCAGGAAGTAGAGCATTGCAGGAAATGATGTTATTTAGAATGTTTTATTTGAATGTATTTACCTAACATATAGAGTAGCGTAACTGGAATCTCTATAAACAATTGAAGTTCAGTATCTGGCTGCTAATGCTCCAATGCCTCCTGGAAGGCTGCAAAACACCAAAAACAAAAGCATACAAAACAATATGAATTATAACCATTGACAATTACAGCCAATATGACATGCATCAACCTAGATCATCTTCCTCCACACTTTCTATAATCAGGGCTTTGTTATATAATATCAGCTTAACAGCTTCTTAGTTGACTTCCTGATGTAAAGATAAACAGCATTATATAACCTGCCTATTTTAACTTTCCCAGTCAAATTAAGCAGAGAGGTTGGTGTCTTGTTCAGAATGAGTTTGTCTGCGTGAAAATCCGACCCAAGAAGTAAACCCTCAAGGAGCTGAGTAGACGCTCTGGGAGGAGTGCAGCAGCTGCTTTGGGTTCTGCCTGATCAAATGTTAACAGGTGTGTTTAGAAAGTTAATTGGAAAAATTTTCTATGATAAGTGTTACTCAATTAAACCAAAATCTATTCAAACTAAATTTAATTCCTCGCATCACAAACAACAAATCCCCTGCAAAGCAAGGTTGTCTAATTCAGACGAAACACAGGAAAGTGCTATTAGACCTCACTGTGGGATTCAGACACGGGCTATGCAAAATAGCACCTTCTCCCAGAAAGCACAGAAGCCACTTTTACTCTAGTGCTCTTTCCTTATTTCTGTGGCAGTCCCCAGCGTGCCTTGAAGTGGAGCCGCTAGCCATGGGGCTGCTTACTCTGTGCTAGTTTTCAGGCAGCTGCTCTCTGGAGGAGCTACCTCATCAAGAGTCCTTGCACTGTCCTGGTGACAGTGGAGACATCTGTACAAGCCCAACCATCCCTGGGCTGCAGAAAGTGGTGTATCTGAACCACTCGATCCAGCAGCACACAGCAAAATGACATCACAACATGTCACATCAAGATACTTTTGTTTTCCCAGCACAGACAATGAAGTATTTGTAGCAGAGAGCACAGGACTGTGCCCAGAATTACGCCTCTCTCACAAGAGTGAGATCTACATACCTCTGCTGCTATCACGTTGTCCATCACATGCACCTGAAGAAACAAGTAAATTTTGTATTTTGGGATTACAGACACATGTAGCTAGGTTAAGTGAGTGGAAAAACTAGAGAGGGAGTTCAGCAGTGTTTTTTAAGGAATCAAAATCATACTTCTCAGCAAGTACCTTCTTTTATAAGTCAAGAATCACCCTCTGAATTAAGGCATTCTAATTTGAACCAAATACTGAGTATTTCTGCACACTGCGGGAACACACCGAGCATGTGGAGCTCTTACAGTAACCCCTCTGTCTGCTGGGATGACAGACAGCTTGCCTAAAACTCCTTCTTCCTATGCTTACACCTACCTTTTGAGTCTACCAGAGAAATCCGTACCTGAGAGCTGTCAGCGAGAGCACAGACAGCAGACTGCTGGTTTGCCCTTCACAAATCATAGTTCTTCTATAGCATTCTGCCTGCTGCTCACTACAGGCTATGCTATGGGTACACAAGTCTTAAGATGCCCCTCTCCTGCCCCTCTCTACTCCCTGTTGCTCAAGATGATAGAAACTTTCTGCAAAGGCATCAGCTGAGAGGAGTTACTGGGGCCATCATGCTCTGCTGGCCCTCAGGGCTAGCGCTGGTGGTGAGCAGGTAATTGCATTATCAGGAATACCTTCCCTTTAATGGGTTTTCTTCCTCATTGTTTGTGTAAAAGCTTTGGGAGGATAAAGGTGAGTATGCTCCACAGCTGTGTGAAGGAAAAAGAACAGCACTAAAAAGGAATGCAGCTAGAGAGTTCAAGAAAAGTTTTGTCTCATCTGGCATTTTGTGGGTAATTCACTTTCTAGGAGGGAGAGGCTGCCAGTGACTGAAGCTGAGGGGCGAGTCCTCCAGTACCACACTGAACAACTGCAGAGCTGAGCAACTCTGGATGAGCAGTGAGGAAATCTGGAAAGCTGTGTGCATCTATGCAGGGATCTGCTGATGAAGAGGATCTAGGGGCTGTAGAACTTGCCCACAGTTAATGCATCCCGCCCTTCACTCCAAGTGAAGGAGCATTCAATGGTGCTGAGCTCTCATTAACAGTGAGCAGCCTGCAGTGCCCGTGCAGCTTTTCTGTTGTATTTTTGTATGTGTTTAGATACAGAAAGGCCTTGTAAACCTGCTCAGTTTTCAAGAAGGGACTTTGCAGAGAGCCCCCATGTAGGTTTTGCAAAAAAACCACCCTTCAAGTCCTTGTGGTATTGTGTCTACTCTTACTGAATATGGAAGAGGTTGCCAGACTCCAAAGGAACCTGTTACTGATTCACACGCAGATTCCTTTTTGTCCTTTCAGTAAATTCTCTGTGATAGATAACTCATTTAAGCTTTGGGGCTTGCATATCACTTGTCTTGCCCCAATCCCCTGATCAAATATTATTACAAGTTGAGGTCAATGGAAATTTTAACAGTTTCTGATGCTAAGTCCCCAAGGAGCTTACATTAGACTCTGAGAATCAGAACAACTTCTGAACACACTGACCTAAGTGTTTTGCTGGTCTCAGCAATGGCTTGTGTGGACAGCTGACTCCTCCGGCCAGTTCCAAGGATCTAGCTCTATGCTCCAGAAAGCTACAGGGAAGCTCGCTGCAATAATCAAAACAACAAGACAACAAGAACTGTAAGGCTATTTACTACTGATATTCCCGTGCTTCTATTCCTTCCATTTGCTTTTATTCCTCAAAATACAGCCTTTCTGGAGTTAATGTACCAGCCTTTCTTGTTCTCAGATTTTCATTACAGAAAAAAAAACCTTCCACTAACCACAACTGTTATTTTTGCGTGGCAAAAAGTAGTATCACGAGAGGCTGTACCACATTCCTCCTCAGATCTACACTATTGCAACAGCAGAGCACATTGAGTAACTAGTTTGTCCAATACCAAGACTGACTCATAAGGACAGGAAAAGTTGGAAGACAGGTGTATGCTTGCAGTTCTTGTCCCATTTCCCTAACAATTTAGAAACGTGGCAGAATAAGACACTAACTTCGTGATGGGCAGGCCTTTCTTCCGCCTCTGTTCTTTACATTTATGTATTTGCTTAATGCTGAAAAGTAGCAAAGTTCCTTTTTTGTTGTTGTTTTTGCAGATATCATGCGGACCAAGACTTAAATGTAAAATATTTTCCCTTTTCTTTCATCAGTAAATATTTTACACTCTGCTGAGACAGATTTAGAGAAGCATGGGATGACATGAAGAGCTACAGCAAAGCAAGTGCTGTGAAGTTGAATAGTGTAGAGATCAAAGTCACACCAGGCAGGAGGGAGAGGCAAGAAATGCAGGTATTCAACAGAGGGTGACTGGAAACCCTCACTGAGATGTGACCATGAAAGGGGAAGCTGATTGATATGGGCTTCAGGAGAGAGATTTTCAGCAGGTGGGGTTATCCTAATGGACCAGTACAAAACACTAGTGGGACCTCACCTACAGTAATACGTAACCACGACCATCTGTGTTCAACAAAGGTGAATTTCATGGAATCATAGAATGGTTTGAGTTGGAAAGGACCTTAAAGATCGTTTAGTTCCAACACCCCTGCCATGGGCAGGGACATCTCTCACCAGCCCAGGTTGCACAAGGCCCCATCCAACCTGGTCTTGAGCACATCCAGTGATGGAGCATCCACAACTTCTCTGGGGCAACTTGTTCCAGTGTCTCACCACCCTCACAGTGAAGAATATCTTCCTAATTTCTAATATAAATCTACCCCCTTCCATTCTGAAACCATTACCCCTTGTTCTATAACTACAAGTCCTTGTAAAAAATCCCTTCCTGAACTTGCACTGGAAGGTGGCTGAGGAGGGCTTCTGCAATGATGACTGGAGTAGAGAGCTTCAGGGGATACCCTTAAGTCAGCAAGGCTTTTAAGGGAGAAGAACAAGGTTCCCCAGAAAGCAGAAAGCTTCCCGAGACAAGAGCAGTGAGGTTTGGAACTGTTTCCTAGTGAGAAAAGTGCAGACAAATCACTGAGCTGGTTTCAAGGTGAGACTTGACGAAGTCACACACCACAGTAGACTGAACACAGTAAAATATTTCTAAGTGCACACAGTGTCTTTTCAATTCCATGTCCCAGAGGGCTGGTGTCTTTCACCGTGGATATTCACAGGCTGCACTGTGTATTTAAATAAAAAAGTAAATTTACCAGCCAGATTTGGGCTGTTTGCATTGAAATTGCTCTATATTGAGGGGAAACAGTGTATGAAGATGTAGAATTTGGAGGTTGCTTTATTCTAGTAAATTCTCTCTCACACAATTTCTCTTGCGCCTTCATTCTTGACACTTCTAAGGGCTCTCTGGTAGGTGATCTGGACAGTGTTGTAAGGTAGAGCAGTTTCAAGCTAACAAGCAACTGAAAGCTGGGGCTGAGGACTATTCTGGCAGCTGAGGACATCTGTAGCATAATAAACCACCAGATATGCTCCTCTACTATAAGTTGAATGGGAGGGGACAGACTGAAACCTCTGCTAGTTTCAGCTCTGTTTGGGTTTTTTTATACTGCTCTGTATTTAATCATATCAAGGAAGGGACAAAAATCAGCTAGTGAGGAAGAGTGGTATTTCTCTCACCAAAGCTGCTGTGAATTTCTATTTCTCCTCCAGGATTACTATGAACTTCCAGGCCTGTGCACTAAGGGTAGACTCGAGACAAGAGCTCAGTCCACTATTGTTGGTCTGATTGTTGGTCTGGATTCAAGAACTCCTGCTTACTTTCCTAATCAGGAACAGCTCGGTATTCTCATAGATCTCCTGGCACGATGCAGATGTAGAGCATGCCTCACAATTCAGAAACTCGCTAAGGATTTACTCTATTATTAATTAAAATCTCATTTGATTGTGATTCTATCACATGCTGGAGGAAGCATCCAGTTTCACTGCGAACAGCTAATTTAGACTCGGAAGACACTCCAGCATTTAAAACAAAACCAGCAGTACAAAGAAAGAATATATAATTATTTATGGCATTACATTACAGTTCAGATGAGATTAACTCCGTTTCTATTCGCTTTAACAATATAATATGATTAAACATGCTGGCTGTGTTAATTATTGTTTGTTAAGGCTATTTATGCTGTGGACATCTTCAGTCTAGTTCCACTGAATTTCTGATGCATCTTTGCCTCTGCAGATTTCATTTTTCTCTGCTTTGGCTTAATGTAACTAAAAATGGTTATTTTGTGGGTAGTCCCTGCACAGTGAGCCACATGCTCATACTTGTATCAGAAGCAGCTCATACCTTCAAGGAATTAGCAACTGAAGTGCGCTAATTTCTATCTGTAGCTGGAATTAGCTGCTAGATACCCGTTATGTTTGCTTTTTCTGTAGGCCTACGAAACTGCACGCATCAAAGGGACACTGGATGAGAATAAAGCTCAGATCTCGCTTGATTCCTTATGTGGACTTCATTGGAGCTTCTGCAGTGAGTCAGGAAGCGTTCGATTCTGCTGCTACCCTGCTCCACACTGCCCCAGGGTACAGGGCGCTGTGTTGTCCGTGCTGGGCTGCAGCATCTTCCTGGCCACAGTCATACCAGCGAGAGAACCAAAGGAAACTCGACTGACTCTCAGCCTTTATTAACTCACGCAGCTTCAGAAATTTCACTACCCATGCAGTAAATGCTAGTAAGTAAACTATGTGGTCTAGCCCCAGTAAGTTTAAATTAACATTTCCACACAATACAAACACTTGCTGGTTTTTGTATTTTCGTGGCAAGTTATTTCTGCAAACTCTTTGAAAGGATGGAAAGCACTTTTGAAAGTGTGGAAAACATATAAAACTACTCCAAATAGCCTGCAGATTTTAAGAGCCCGCACATGAACCAGCTCCATGCCATTGCTGGTGCCCACAATGGAAAGGAGGCTGCCAGCTCAGGCAGCTGGAGTCCCTCACAACAGTGTCACTGTTAAAGCTGGGGAAATCACCTCACAATCACCACAGTCAGAATGAAATCATCAGCCTCGTACCCTGGCAGTTAGCAGATCACAGGTTTTCCTTTTACAGACTTCTACAAGCTTTTCAATGTCCGTGCAGACCTGGGGAGTCGCTTCTAGGCTCATTAAACAATAGGCTTAATTTCTTGGTTCACTTTTACAATGTCTTCAAAAGCAACCCATCCTACAGAGATCCACAGACCCTTCCAGGGAAACCACTCAGCTAAGAAGGAAAGATGAGGCTGTGTATGGGAAGTGCAAAACAAGAGTCCCTGCTAGTTTGTGTTGATGGAGTAGCACACGGTAGCAGGGCTCTGAGGCGGCAACCCTAGCACATGTGTACCGGGCTTGCTGCTGCTGGTGGCCTTGTCATCCCGGAAAGCTGCAGGGGGATAGCACCTTCCCCTAGGAGTTGTTGGGAAGCTCAGCTGGGGACCTGAACAGCTGAGATCACTTAAGCATTCTCAGTTTCGAACCACAGAAATGCCCCTCAGGAATGAGAACTGCCCCAGTGCTGGGGAATGGAGAGCCTGGTGGGCATGGTGCACTGTCTTACAGAGGGCACAAAGGCGAGCAGGGCCCCTCTGGCACAGGTGCTCGACCATGGGATGCATTTTGCTGTAAGCAATCGTAGACTCTGCCAGAAAAAACCTGTAAACTTTCTTCCTCTTACTGAAGAGCTACATTCCACAGGCTCAGAGCTGGTACACCAATCCCTCCAGCAGCACTTGTGGAACTCTTCCTAAAAGCGACCACTCATAATTTCTGTTGCTTGTGCAAAAGCTTACATTCAGATAGGAAATTGCATCTCTACAGACAGTTCAACTTCTTATTCCTCTTCTTACTAGCTAGCATGTTATTGCCAGTGTTTGAAGAAGCTGCCTATTCAGTGGCAATTACCATTTGCAGGCAGAACGGTTCCCCTGGCAGTGCTGTACCCAGGGGTTCAGCTCAGCAGCACCCCTGCACCCTCTGCATCAAAGCAGATTTCAGTAAAGTTTTCTCTTGAAGCTCTCCTGTCATCTCGTGCACCCATGATCCTTCAACTTTGCTCTCTACTCACCTGTCTTATTTGTATGTAGTATGCCTTGCAGCTCACTGAAATAATATTTAAAACTAGTTTTGCTATTGATACACCTGTAATGTTTTTGAAGGGCTCTGTATTGCCGTTCCTGTGCAAGCAGCCAAAGGAAAGCTTTCTTCGGGCTCTCTTACAGAGCACCTGAACTTTGCCATGGAATGATGCAAACATTTCCTCTACCGTATCTCAGATAAGATTACTGGTAAGAAATACCAAAACTGCCTTACCCTCATTACACCTGCCCGCTGGGAAATAGGCTGAAACAAACTTACTTCAGAGCAGCCATCAGGGGCTAAATCCTTTCAGTCACTACCGATTATCAATATTCTTTGTCTGAATGCTGTACAGCAGGTTATCCAGGTTTACCAGCAAACTCTTTCAAAACATCTGTGGGTTTGTGGGGTTTTTTTAATTCCACAGAGGGAATTTTTTGAAAAACCTTAAGGGAGGGTAGGAGGGGTCTAANTTTTAATTTGGGCTATAATGCACCTTCAGTGCTGGCCCTTTGGAGAGGAAGACGGAAGAGCTCCCTTTTCTCTACTTCCATCAGGAAAAAGCAAAGTTTACACATTGCCTGGACTGTGCTGAGGAGACAAAATTACCATGTAATGAGTCTGATAAAGGGCAGATAGACTTGTCTGAGGCTTCAGTTGAGGAGCTGACAGCACAAAGGTAGACACCAGTCCCTCTGCCCTAAACCTTGCTGGCCTGGGCGGGTCCCCAAGATGTGCTGGAATGATGCGAGTGTGCTCCATCCTTCCAGGCCTTAGCAGCAAAGACTTCAGGGTGCCCACATTCCACAGAATCACAGAATAGTTAAGGCTGGAAAAGATGTCTGAGATCATCGAGTCCAGCCTATGACCTAACACCACCACATCTGCCGAAGGCAGCGCAGCAGCTGCCTTTGGACCCAGAAACTCACCAAAAACCCGCAAACACTGAGCAGGTACAGCTCTGCCAGAGCAGTGAGGAAGGGCTAAAGCAACCGGCTGTGTTCCTGGCTTTGTGTGTTGGACACCTAAGGCTCTATTTTCAAAAGGTTCTCTCTTTACCAGTTTGATCCCATGGCCTGAGCCAGCTGCAGCCAGTGCTTTGCAGTCACCTAGATTAGATTTTCTTCGAAGTAAGAAGTGCCGTTGCATTACCACTCATGAAACTAAAAGCAGAATAAGAAAAGCGATCCATATGCAAATGGTTATGCATAACTGTCTAAAGTTCTTACGAGGAAAATAGACGTGGAAATTTCACAGATTTTGAGCATGACTCAGGGGGCATCCAAACAGTAAATGTGACTCATGGAGTGTGTAGGCATGAACAGGTATGTGGGTAGGCTTCTGGAAGCCATATGGTTTCCTGCGGGAGCTGAATATCAGCAAAAGCAGTGGTAGAGAGAAGAAATGTGACGTTTTATCACATAACAAGCTACTTAAGCGCTGCCTCTCCAAGAATTGCTAATGGAGCAGAGCCTGGCGAGGGCTGACTTCCATCAGGGCTGCAGAATAGCATGGCGCCTTGAAAGAATGGGATCTGTTTACAGCAAACTCTTTGGGACACAATGAAATTTAAGGGGGAGAGAGACAATTATATTCCAAAATAATCTGTTTTCATTGAAACTGGTCTTTGAAGAACCGTCTACAGGAGGCCACAGTCTGGCAGAAAAGGGGCATCATGTGGGATCCTGGCAATATCTAGGCCTTATGAAAGCAGCTGGAAGCAATTTCATCTGCACCCCAATAATGTTTAAAGAGGGAACAGCAAGTTTTGATGCAGAGCGAGACACCTACCCCATGGAGCCAAAGGAGTTGTACCTGCGGAACACTGTCTAAATGTGCTATGAGATACTGTAGTTAGATACTCAGGTTAGCTCCTCCAGCCAAAGAAGGGGCATGCTGCAGTTGTTAGTCCCTGGTACTGCACAGTGCACCAACCTGCTGTGGATGACTTGCTGAAGTCTGAAAAGCTGCTACACCACCAGGGAATTCAATATCCCCTCCTCCCCCAAGAGCCACAAGAATTTACAAGGTTGTTTTCCCTCAAAGGGAAGAAATAAGGAGGTAAAACCAAGGCATGGAATTTATGACTTTACACAAGTGGCTTGTAAATGACAGATACTTATCAATGAAAGGGGAACTGTATATGATAAATAAACACTGCCCCTTCTTCTTTGCCAGCTGCAGCTTGTCATTTATTTCCTGCAAGACAAAAGTAAATTGAAGGAAAAGAGTGGGTGTCTTTCCCCCATTATTCTTCCTAAAGCAAGCTCTTTCCCCGTTCCTAAGCTCCCAAAGAAACTGAAAGGGAGGGGGTAAATAGCAGTTACAGGCTATGGGATGCAACAGAGAGTTTTAGTTACAGGTCTGTATCAATGCAGCATAATATCTGCTGGATGTGGTGCATTTGCTGCTGCAGCTTCAGTCTCAAGTCTGACACAAGCAGGAAACAGGTGAACTCCAACTGAATTCATGTTTGTCAGCTGAGGGTACCTAGAGACAGGAGGCTTGCATCCTGCTTTGCGTTTGGGTCTCATGGGTGCTGGGCGTCTGGAGATGGAACTGAGCTGATTTTCGCCATGCTGAGGGCAAACCTGATCTGCTGCAGAGCTGGGGCAACGCTTCCTCTGCACAGTGCAGGTGTTACTTGGAGTCCCTTTCCGAAGAAACTTTCCATCAAAAATGGGGACTGTTTTGCCTGAAGGCATCAAAATCCTGGAGAAAGTCTGTGGGATGCAAATCTCCTTTTGAGATCTGTGCTTAAAGAGGTAATTACTCTGGGGCATTTGATCTGGGGCATGTCCTGTGGTCTGTGGCTTTCACAGTGATGAAAAACTGTTCTTGCCACA
This sequence comes from Todus mexicanus, assembly GCA_013389965.1. Lineage (NCBI taxonomy): Eukaryota > Metazoa > Chordata > Aves > Coraciiformes > Todidae > Todus > Todus mexicanus. Next base: position 14,725 of record WEIS01042166.1, read on the forward strand.
GTGGGGACATCCACGGATAGCACAGATAGAGTTACTCTGCTTTGGGGGTAAGTCAGAATTTTGCTGACAAGTACTAGTAGACGAGGTAGTACTATTTTGTCAGTGTCGCTTTTTACATTATAGCAGAGTCAATGAAGGAAAAGAGACAGAGACAACCATCTTGATCTAACAATACATGCGAAGAACTGGAATGACAGAAATAAAACACTAGTCTGAGCTGTCAGAACATCTACGCTCATACGGGAACAGGCAGGAGAACAGCAGAGGGAGAGCAGGTTACAAAAATAGTGATCAACCATGAAAGTTCACTTCCAAAAGCCATTTGAAAAGTACGGACACTAACTAGTGAGCCCCGTGTTGAGAAGCTGATTAGGGTGCTCATCCATTATCTCCTGTTGGCCTCTGCAGAAGCGGTGTTATCGGCTTTCAAACACGCTGCTGGTACAATTTGAGCTGGAGTCTTTGGGTGCAGTGCTGCAGTCAGTGGATGTAGAGAACGTGTTAGAGAGTCTCTTTCAGCTCCCTGGACAGCTATGACACCTCAACACCTTGAAATCTCAGGACATATAAGGTAAAAACAAGTATTTTTTCACCTTGCAGAAATCTGCCAGATCCGCTTGGACCGGACCTGTTTCCCAGTGGTGTGCAGGGAAGGATGAAAGCAGGTACCGCAGGAGTTCTTCTGATGTGGGAGAGAGGTGCCAGAGTTACCCACACTTTCATGAGCCATGGGTACCAAAATGAATGCCCTGCCCGAAAAGGATTGCCTCCTGGCTGCCCTTCTCAGGTACATCACAGGCGTCCTCAGTCTTCCATCAGCTGAGCCAGTTTATATCCAGGACACTTCAGGCACGCCAGCAAAAATGAAGAGACAGTTACCAGCAATGTATGAAGTGAGCACAAACTCCCGTGCAGCTCCTACGTCCAGTTCACTTGTGGCTGATGCACTTCGTGTCTCGTTCTTGACTTAGCAAGATCAAGCCTTTACAAATAAGTCAAATACTACTAAACAGACAAGCCCCGTAAGTCTTAGAGAACTTTAGTCTGTGATTTAATTAATCACTTTTAGTTTATCATAACAAAGATGTCTCTGTAAGAGCTTGAATATAACGGGTCATGAAATAGACATAATCTAATGATATCTCACTGATACTGCAATTATCTGCACAAGCAGCTGGCTGGTCAGCTGGGTCCCTTCCTTCGTTGGAGGGGCTGAGCACTGAGCCCTGCTCCAGCGATGGCACGTTCCCTAAGCAACAAGCTCCTTCGTCTCAGGAAGGAGAGACATCCTTGATCCAATGTGGAGCTAATGGAGGGAGTTTCACTACCACAGCACTGCCCAGAAAGGGCAGCATTGGCGGGGCAGAAGGGATGTCAAACCTTTTTAAAAGGCTAACTCAAAACAAGTTTAGTAGGTCCCTGGATGGAGACTCAGGCCCAGGGCGTATTTCTAGGCTCTCTTTCCATCATGAGGAAAAGTGAGAGAAGAGCCAGACTAGCATAAAATAAGTAGTGGGCATGCTGGAATCCTCTCAGCAGGATCTCTGGGGAGTTTAATCTTGCCTGCACCTTGCTGCAACCAGGAGCATCCCCCATAGCCATTCATCCTCCAACTGGTGAGGTGAGGTCAGCTTGGCATAGGGGCAGGGGGAGCCAATTCTGCATGCAAAGGTGGCAGGACACAGAGAAGGTTTCTGTGGGACTCCATTAACTGCGGGCTGTTCCCTTGTGCACTTCCAAGTGGTGACTCTGGCTTGCGGGACAGCTCTGCAGACACCTCAAGCCCTGCTTCTGTACAGAATGGAGCTGCTGGGTGTGTCTGTGCAAGGCACTGGCAGCTACGGCTTTGTGCACTGTGAAAAGGATCAGAAGAGCCTGTGATGTGGGCTGAAGATTTCTGTTGCAACCTCTGTGGCAAGTTAATTGTTGTTGATTACAAACCCAGCACAATCTTGTTAATTCACAGCGCAGAACAGCAGCCATTTAAGAGAGCAGCCCTGCACCCAGCTCCTCAAGCACAAAGTTCTCACATTATTTAACAGCATGGTACAAGGTTGTTTAGGAAACAAACAGCACATAGATCTGGCAAGGGCCAGAGGGATTGAGAAGCAGATGATAGCTACCTGGTTAGTAATACGAGGTGTTACACTCCATCACCTCTTTTGCAGTGGCAACCTGCTCTTAAGATGCTCAGGTCTCTGCTGCGCTCCCAGAGCAGGCAGAAGAGTCACTGTACAACGCCTTGGTCTCATGGTCTCTTTCCACTCTTGTTGGTACCTGCTGGGGAGCCCGTAGGGCCAGCTGAACCTTTGGACTATCTCACAGCTGTGCTGCAGGAGCAGCCCTGTCCCTGTAGGCTGGCAGGGCAAGGAGCAGGGAAGAGTGACCTGAGAGGCAAAGCGACTTGAGCAAGGTCACCCAGCAGATCTACAGCAAAGCCGCATGCGAGGCTCCGCTGAAATGAGTGGCTGTGGTCTGGGCATGGTGGCCCGAGCTCGCCGTGGGGCAGGGACAGCCCTTTTGTAGCTAGCCTTTCTGCGAAACAGCCCTTCAGGTGACACCCTTCAAAATTCTGGCAGAACAAAAGAAAGAGCTGCAATTCCTCACTTAGAGCCTCTGTTGGCTCTGCCAGGAGATAGAAGAGGAATAGGTTGAGGCCAAGCTCCACCGAAGAAAGAAGCAGGAGACATACATCGTCTGTGTCTGGTACCCTAGATATCTGCTCAGACAAGCTGCATGGGACGCTGTTTCACATCATCTCATTAATAATTTCCTATTGCTGAGAGAAGAACCAACACATCTGTACATGATGCTTGACATAATCTTTCATTCTAACACAGCAGCAAATAATTGCTTTATATAACATATTCAGAAGTGGGATTTGTACCAAATCCATGTTTTACATTATTTTCTTTAGTTTAAATGTCACAATGTTATGTATGTGACTCCGCAGCGTGCCTGCCTCTCGCTAAGCTTATACTGCCCTTTCCTAGAGGAACAGGAGCAAGAGCCGCTCTACTGAGCTGCAGATTTCTTTGCGGCTGTCTGTGATGGATGATGGTGACATAAGCTGGCTGTCTTGGGGATTTCACGTAAGCTGAAGCTTGGAAGGCTGAGCTACAGAGAAGAAAAAAGCACACCCAGGAGCCCAAAATAGGAAGGAGAAGGAGGTGCATGGACTGAAGTGGCTCAGAAGCACTAGATCTGGACAACAGATGAAACATAAATTTCTGTGAATGTGGAGTTAGTCTAAACCAGCTCCAGCAAGGCAAGGATGAGATGTGCTGCAGCATACCACGGGCACAGACAGCAGAGTGCTTGAAAGTAAATATTCTCCCTCCAACTAAAGCAAGAAATCCCCAATCAAAACCCAGTTCAGTTAAAAGCTCTCAGGACCAAAAATACTTCTTTGGCGAATGGAAAAGATAGGCTTTGCAGCAGCAAAACACAGGCGACAGTGATCAGAAAGGAAAGAGAAGAGAGTACAGAGGGTCCTGATGTGCTCTGAAAGCACAGGTTGTTACCTTTTACACTGTCAAAGGGATCTGGAGTGACATCCAGATTCAAACAAGACTTGCACATACCATTTGGGATATTAAAGTACAGTTTCAACCTCAGTTACAGGAGTGAAGGTGTGCAGCTGCAGAGCCCCCTTTAGAGAGGGATCATCAGCCTGTGTGGGGAGAGGCAGACAGACTATTTGCCAGTCTTTTTTTTTCCATATATACTCCTCAACCTTTGACCGGTCGCCCCTTTCATGCAGCCAGGTAACAATGCAAACCAGCAGCCTACTGACATGTTGTAAGTGACATCCCAAAAAGTGATAGAAAAATAAAAACACCTGTGTATGCAAATTCAAGCTTTGACCTGCTAATATATCCTGGCATAGTGCGAAGCTTGGACAAGGACACGTGGGTGTGTTTTATGGATGCATGTGAAAAGGGCAGGGATGTAATCTCTGGACTGCAGTTGTCTCATTCAGGGATGACTGGCAGGTTTCAGGAAGAGTTCATCTTCCCTGACGCTCTGTATGCGAGCAGAGCTGAGAAATGCCGTCACTTCATTGCTAAATTCAAAACAACACATTCACCTTTAATCTACTGCATTTTAAAAAGCATTAGTCAGACTAGGCACATGACGCTGGTTACCCCAGAAGGAGCGGTAAGTAAAGCTTAGAGCCTCCTAAGCAGTTTATAGGCTATACATCATGCTCGAGTGCCTCCTCTAAGTAAAAACCTGCAAAATCCTTCATCTCCGACATCTTCAGGACCAACAGAACTGACAAACGACCATTCCAGAAGCGGACAAAATTCCCAAGGTCAACATCAAGAACAGAGCTACCACCTGGTCTCCACAAAGCAGAGCAACATCCCTACAGGAAGGTCCCACCACCCAACGCTTTAACATCTTCCTTGCTGCCTCTGTTTCTACATCAGCGTGTGATACCTCCCAGACCTCCAGGACTATAAGTCTGTCCCTATTCTATTTACCACAGTCACTCTGGACTCTGTTGTCCAATGTCCCTGAGATCAAGGGAATTTATATCTGGATGAGATGCTATGTAACTAGGCAGGAAATACACACTCATGAAAGCATGGTAGGGAAAATAATCCTAGTAGGAACTGAGGGGTTGCTCCCAGCAAGGAACCAGTTCCTGCCTGGTGCCTCTGTTGGGGATGGCTGGACACAATTCCCTTTGCAGATCAATGTTATTCATATGTAAATGAAAGCTGGTTCAAAGGCTTCTGTTGAATTCTTGATTCCCCCTGACTCTGGCTTTCAGTTTTCCCCCTTTATGCCAACAGCTTAGTCAGAAGTCTTTTAAATCACTGGAAACATCTCAATTATATAATTAACCGGAATGTGAATATCTGCAAACTGCAACAAGGGAAGGCTTTGGCTGCCCAAGTTTGAGGGTGTGGAAGAAGCTTGTGTGCTATTAATTTTTAGCTAAAGCTGATAGAAAGGAAGCTAAAAGCAGCTGTGCTCCTCTCTGCCAGTTCCTCCAAGGGCACAGCAGCCATGAATGTTGCACTGTGCCTACGAAATCACGTGCACCCCATGGCTATGTGGGGAGGTTTCAACTCACTCTGCTAAGGGAAGGAATTGCACAGGAGGTGGTTTTTGCATCCTTAGAGGCAACTTGGCAAGCCCCAAAAATGCTTTGTTCCCTAGGCCAGGCTTAGCAGGAGTGCCCCATCACCTCATCCGCATGAATAAGCCTTTTTCCTATTTAAGCTTCACTCTCAGCTGATGGACCATGAACTGCTGAGCCCCAAATGAAAGGGCAGGGCCGGTGGAGGCAGGAGAGTGAAGGAGTTAAGCAGTCACCAGCCAAGGGAGGTGAACAGGAGAGCAGAGATTTATCTGCCTGGGAAGCAGAGACAAAGATGAGGACAGTTATGAAGGCAGCATGAAAGGAGTGCAAAGCCGACAGGAGACTGCAGTGCCGCCAGATACATGTAACCCTTGAGAAGGACCTGTGATGATGATTGCTCCAGTATATAGATCCAGTGGCAGAGCCTGTGAAAAGGGAATGGGTAAAAATCAACTGTTATCAGTTGAGCACATGCTAATTTAAACCAAACCTCTAAGAAATATAGGTCTGATTCCAAATTCCCTATTCCAAAAGGCAAATTGATCAGCTCTAGGAAATGAGAAATCAGTTAGGCTGAGGAATTCAAGGACCAAACTTAGAAGAAAAGCTCGTAAGCTGCTCTAGGACTTGTATCTCATGAGAAAGTGGTAAATCTGGAGCAGCCCTGCAAACTCAAGTCCCTACTTCACCACCTTAGAACAGTTGGAGCACGAAGAGACTTCAAGTGGCATTGAACAGGGACTGAGAGCAAAGGTACCAGTACATTACAAGTCAAAAACATTTGGTTATCACCTCTGGCAATCCTCAGACCAAACGATATCTCACAGTAGGTATTAAACAAACAGAAAAGTTTAGTCAGATATGTGACCGAAAGTAGATCAAAGGAAGGAGGAAGGGGGGTCTTTTTACAGAGAAAATTGAGTGAATGCGAATCTCAGAACAGCCCCAAGATACGTTAACTCAGTTAACTCTTTGCCTTACTTGTCAATAGGAAAACAATAATGTTGGATACGAAGTAAAAGGTAGGGTGGATAATGAGATCAATGGATACTGTAATTGGCCATTTGTTTCAGCCCAGAGGTAGGAAAAAACCCCACAGTTTCACATACTCGGTTGGAGTGGACTGACACATGAAGCTGCAGAAGTAGCAGTATTTGAGCACATCTGGGACATTACCATGTGAGTTAGGGAAATCAAACAACATCTATACTTAAAAAGGCAGAATTGATGAGGGAAGGTTGAGGCCCAGTAGTCTAACTGCAGTAGAAAGCTAGATCTTAAAAGAAATAATGAAATAGTACAAGGTAACAAAAAAATACAATAACATTAAATGTGGACTTTGCAAAGAGAAATTTTGGCAGACTTTGTTCTTTCTTCCTTTGAAAGCCAAAGGAATCCCCTTGGAGCTCATCCCTTTGGACTTCAAAGAAGCAGCTGACACGGCATCAAAGGGAGATTAGCAAACTGGATACACTTCTGCTAAATGACAAGATAGAAAGTAGGAAGGAGCTGGCTACAGGGGAGACAGTGAAAACTAGTGTTGGCAGAGGCAGGATGAGCCTGAAGAGGAATTACTACCACAGGTCCTTAAGGGTCTGTCACTGAGTTTGATATTTCCTCTGCATCTCTAGTACAAGAAATGAAGTTTGCTCCTGTCATCTGCATTCAAGAGAGCTGGATTGATCTCAACAGACTCAAAAGACAGTACCACCAGGAAAACAGCCTGCTTCAGCAAGGACTAGATGGCTGGATAGCTCAGGCTGCAAAAGAAAAACAGAGGAGACCTCATTCCTCTCCAAAACAAACCAGAAAACAGAGAGAAGAGAGGAAAGAGTTATTTAGCCACTGACAGTGGCATCAGAAGCTGGCAGGGGTATGCCTGGCACGCATCAGCAGCCCTCTCACCTCTGGAGTAAGTGGAGCAAGAAGGCAAACTCATTTCCAGATCAGAAGAGATCATTTGTGAGGAGCAGCAGACAAGGCAGGGTAGTGGGTGCAGTTATGTGGAGATACCCACACCAGCAAAGTCATCCCATTCCCTAGAAACACACCGCTCCTCTCTCTTGCTGCCTTCTTCCTTCTGCCTGTGTTTGGGCAAGGTTTCTCTTCAAACCATGACAAGGTACTGTGCAAATTGTCTGGGGAGTGCTTGCATGGCTGCAGTACCTGCAGCACTACCAGGGAGGGGCTGGGAGCTTGGCAGAGGTGACCCGCTGCCCTGAGCTGCTGGGACAGACCCCGCGGTCACAGCGGGTGCCCTGGGAGCAGCTGCTCCAAGTAATTCGGGAGCATTTCTAGCAGTATTAGTCACCACCCTTGTCCTGACACATTCTGGGCTGTCTAGCCAAGTTAATGACACAGACGTTGCTTCACGGTGGTCAAATCTCTTGGCTCATAAAATAGTAGCTTGAGTTTCCTGCCTTTCATAAAAGCCAGGAGCCCTTCAGTATCCAGCTCATTCATGGAAGATAAAAATCTCTTGGCACGGGCTCTTTCCTCACTTGTAGGTTAATTTCATTGTTCAGGCTCTGCAGAGCACTTAATACATCTCTGCCCTGTTAATCTACGGTGAAGTTTGTGACTGTTGCAGCTGTGTATCAGCCGGGCACCACCAGTTACAGCACAGGAGGAGCTCTTTACTGGTATGTTCACTCCTTGCCCATCTCCACAACCAGCAGCCCACCGTGGGGTTGCACAAACCCAGGCTGTCATTTTGCCCTTTGCGTGTCTGATCTGCCTCATCCACCACTGAAGACACGTCCAGTGTCTTGCCGCATTGAGGAAGTTAACGGCTTGTTCACCAGGGGTGGGAACAGCAATGGGACCCAAAGCTATAGCGGCTGGGTGGTGCAGGAGGTGGTGACAGCCACATATCAGGGAAATGCTGCCAGAAACAGCACCAAAAGTCACTGGGCCTTCTAGCTTTCCTTAGGGACTGTGCACAATAACGATTAGAGCCAGCCAGCATCAGGTGTGTCCTTCTGTTCTGCAAGATAATGGCACCACTCCAGTGAAGTCAGTATAGTTCAAAGAAATCAAGTAACACAATTTTAATTAGAAGTATAAACTAATGAACCAGGTTCCCAAGGGACATGGTAAAATATCCATCACTGAGGCTAATTGCACAGCCAGAAAATTACTAATCCTTGGTTTGGAACAAGCATGGCAACTGTGGAGACATCTCTGCATCTCCTTCAGAGACCAAGCTTCCCAACATGTTTTCCAACCTAATCCTTTCCCCATGACTCGCTGTAGATATTTACCATTGGCTTCCCATCACTATCTAACTAATGTGGCCATTCAGACTGTCCAGTCCTCATCCTAAAGCTGTATCCCCTTTGTAGGCATCACCTTATCTCTGTGAGTCTGCAGAGCTCATTTAAACCTTCTGCTGCCTGCTAGTGGTGTTGTGCTTTGTGTCAGGCTAATAACTGAAAAGCATTTTACTATCATAATTTCACCTTACACAGAAAATGGTTAGTCATGGATGTCCCTTTGCAATGGAGAATTACAGAACTGAGCCTGAAAAGCACAGTCCTGTGAAGGACATGAATATGCAGAAAGGGGTTTGATCTAAATGGGGCCATTTTTTGTGCCCCCTTCCCCCATGGTCCTGTATCTACCCCTGCAAGGCCACAGCAACAGCGAGAGCAGGAATGTTCCTTGTATTGTGTTCCACCAGCACTCGTGCTTTTAGAAGCAGGATATCATAATTAAGTGCTAAAGAATAATTTAAAAATCAGCACCTCCGCCCTATTAGGCAGCTACAAGGACACCCAGCACTGCTCAACCAGTTTTGGGGTTTTTGTCAAGGCAACATAGAGCTCTTGCACTGCTCCTGCAGCTATGAGCCCGCACTGTCCTAAGATGAGCAACCCCTCTGCAAAGCCTTGCTAGCAATACTGGCACCACTGCCATGCTCAGGAAGGAGGACCAATCTTTCCTGCCTCTCCTGGTGTTGCCCACACCAGGTCGCTTAAGGTCTTAATTGCACAGGGCAGAAGTGGAGAGGCTACACTCGGTTTATGCAGCTGATGAGAGATTATTCTCAGAGTCTGAGCAGTGGGTCATTTTGCTGTTGCAGTGGGGCAAGCTGTGGGAATCTCTGGTCACCAAGCTGTGTGTACCTGTAGGACTTGACTCTCAGTTATTCCTTGCCTTCAAGCTCTTCAGTCCAAGCATCAGTCCCAAGCTGTGCACCCAAGGTCCCTCCCATCTGCCAGAGCTGGCAATGCCTGGCATATCACACATAGCTTTAGCTCTCCTAGGCAAAAGAAGTCACACAAAATAGATTAATTCATCTCCCAATCTATAAAACCAGTGACATGGGACATGTTTTCTCCCTCCTGAGCCCTGTCTCTCACTAGTGCCCCAGTTCCTGCCAGAAAACAGTCTTCATCCCTCATGATCACTGAAACTCCCGAAGAGCTGGGGAAACAACAATTTTGGAAAGGATGCAGCAGTGATCAGAAGGACAGAAACTTCCACTGTGACACTAAATGCAGACTTGCCAAAGTGCTAGCTGGACAGCTAGAGAGGTATTGGAGCAGAGACATCACTGTCCCAGCCATTGCTGCAGAGCAGCACCCACCCTTCAGGAGTGCAAAGGCAGAAGGGAGCTCAGGAGTGCCAAAAGGCTTCAACAGAGAAAAATACCACAAGAGAACTCAGCAGATTATCGCCTATCGCATTTCTGCAAGGTACTTGTTGCAGCCTGTCATGGTACAAGGTACGGAGGATCCCATCTGCTCTGGCTGGGCTCCCTGGGGACAGGACCTGCTGAGGGCAGAGGAACATCACTGCAGCAACAGCAAGTGCCAGAAACCAAAGCGAGCTGTCGCCCTCCTCCCAAATGGGCCTGAGTGTTTCTCACAGAAGGCAAGGGGAAATCACAGCTTTGTTTCCAGACAGATGACAAGTTTTGTTTCACCTAGAGCAGCAGTTGCACAAATGCTTCTTGGAAGAGAAACATTTGCTTCTTTTTCAGGAGCCAGTAGGCAGATGCACATGCAGCATTCAGGGCAGAGCAAGGGTTTGTCCAAGGTAATTGTGTTCCCTTGCAAGCACTGCAGCATTTTCCTGTTCTGATGCCCATGAATACCTTGCATCACTTGTCTTGCACTCAGCAGGAACAACTTTGGCAGACACCTCTGGAAATACCTGGGTAATAAACAGATGTGTTTGTCCATTTTGGTAAAAGAATCATCTTGCAAAATAACAAACCCCCACTTTATGGAGAAGTTTAGTTTTATACTTATGTCTCCTCTGGTAATTGTATTCACACAAATGCACATCTCATCAAGACATCTTTGTTCTTTCAGTTCCCTTCTTTTGTGCTTACTCCAACAATGGTTATAACTCATTGCAGTGCCAGCTGAATTAATATCAAGATATTTGTGCAGTGTCAGACTACTGAGTCTCCCAGAAGAAAAAATCAAATAGGTAATTTTATCAAGTGATGTATTTCTCCATTAAGAAAGTTTTCTGATGTGGAAAGTTATTACAAACAAGTTTTCATATGTAAATTCACATTATTAACTTCAAGTCCTAGCCCTAGTTTTCCTTTTGATTTTCGTATGAAGAAGCAATTCCTTGGCAAAACCAGTGTGACTTGACTCTGGTCTGTAGCACCCATGAGAAGGTAATAGGTGAAGAAACAGATTTAAGTTGAATCATAAAAGCTTCCTGATTTACTTCTTACTAGAGGCACACACAGAAAATGAGCACCTTGTGAGTGAGCTTTTCTAGCAGTTGACTTTAAAAATCAGAACATAATCATACTAGTTCACATCAGGATAAATATTAAAAACAGCACCTTGAAAGTCCACTTTCCTGAGTGCATGGTAATAATGCTTGAAATATAAGGCCCAGTGTCCTAGCCAGTTAGAAAATGCCCCAAACCTCCACACAGCCGTGAAAGCAAACAGCAGATGAGGGGTTGACCACTGCTGAAGAGGGATGCTTTCAGAAACCACCAAGTGGGTGTACAAAGCCAGCCTGGGGCGCAGGTTGGGAGACTGTCAAATTGGCACACGGTCTCCAAACAAATGTACACATTTGAGACAAACTTAGATCAAGACCTGGCTTCACTCCATAGTCCAGTTTAACCTATGCTCTTTTCAACACTAAACATTATCTCCTCCAACTAAACACAGCTCTTCGGTGGCAACAGCAGTAGAACAGATTGTACGCCTGGGTTCCTATAGGGGTATCATTCATTGCCTGTTTGCTTCCCACCTCAGCTCCTTTTCCATCTGACTTTCAGGTTGGAGAAGTTTCTTCTGAAGTTAGAGGATCTGTGAACAAGGGCATCCTTTAGAGTAAATCCAGAAGCATCACACCTCTTCTCTGGAACCAAAGAGGTACACAGAGCTCTTCCAACAAACAGGATCCATCCTGGATCTTAAGATTGTTTTCCAGGCAACTCGCATCTTCTGAACTGCTGTACATAGTAGATAGAAGAGGCTTACTCAGCAGTTCCGAGCACAGAAAGTAGCTGCAAAACAATCTGTTAGCGATGTTCTTCTCTGGCTTCTTCATAGAAAATGTAGTCATACAATCCAGCGTAAGGGCTCCTTCTGGTTTGCCCAAGCTGTAGCCTATAGTATGTGTCTCATTGAAAAATAAGGTCAGCAAAAATTCACATATACAAAAATATATGAATCTTATTCATATTGAAATTTGTTTTCTGCTGTACCTGTGCATGTTTGCAGAGATACCAACACACTCCTCCTGGTAATGATGCACAGAGGAGAATGCACTGGCTGTTTTAAAGAATTTTCATAAAAATAAGTCTTTACTGGAGGTCAGGAGGGTTCTCCAGGATTAGGTTTGAACAGTACCCACAAAATAAGGCTTTCTCCCGGGTGCTGCTCAATTCACTTTATTTTTTGCCAGCTTTACCTGTCTGAGGCAATGCAGCTGCACTGTCTGCAGAACAGACTCAGCAGTGCTCTGGGCACAGCAGCAATTGCTGTGCTGGTGGATGGACAGATCTTGCTGTTTGTCAATGCCTGTGACCATGCAGCAGGTCAGGACAGCTGCTAGAAAGGGTATGGGCTGCTCTCCCCAGGTGCCCAGCACGACACGGCTGCTTCAATCAGCTGTGGCAGGAAAGTGATGTCAAAGTGTATTTTAAGCCTGGCACCATGAATGGAGGTAGCAGCGAGTATCATCATGCAGGAGCTAGAAGT
>WEIS01042181.1:1281-12278 GCA_013389965.1 Todus mexicanus
CGCCTACCACTTCCCTTCAGGCAGTTGCCGATCGTGATAAGGTCCCCCCTGAGTCTCCTCTTCTCCAAGCTAAACAACCTCAGCTCCCTCGGCCCGCCCTCATAATACGGTACCGTCAGGAGTGGGAATGCGCTTGTGTTAGCTATTAAATATTTTACTTTTTTCCCATGCTGTAATTGTAGGATCATCAGAATTTTGCAGATAATATTTGAAAGCTCATAGATTTTGACACTGTTGATACTATTATTGAGGATATAACATATAAACACCTTCAAATTTCTTTGTATTAACCCTGGGTGAAGTGGACCATCAGATTGTCTTTGCTGCCTGTTGTCCAGAATTTGAAATTGGAAGAAGTGCAGATGTAAGTTAGCTGCAGAAACTTCTACATCCTAAAAAAGCCTTTAAAAAAACATTCCTCTTGCTGTCAAAACCGCCTGTTCTCAAAGGAGGGATTTGCTGAGGTAAAGTGATGTATCAGTGGAAAGGCCAGATACAGGATTCATTTCTGATGCAGGTTGCACACATGTGCAAGAGAGTCCTTCAGCTTTTTGTCAGCTGTGTCTTCACCAGCAGTAAAGCGAATGAAGTACAGGAGGCTGCTGTGCCTTTGGATTTTTCCAAAGTGAACAGATGAAAAGTGATTTAAATCCTGTTTACACTTTCCTGATTTTCTATTGAATAGCCAAATTCACCTGACAATGCTGCAAAAATATAGTGGGATTTGAGCTTTCTGCAACATTTAGCTATACTGTGCATCTGGCTTTAGAAAGTGGGATAGGAAAGAAAAAAACCAGTAGCTGATCCTGGTATATATGACCACCAAGATCCATTAGCCATTCACACCTAAAGTACATGCCAACAGTGATTAAAAATAAAATAAAATAAATAAATTAAAACCCAAACAAGACACCTCTGTACTTAACTATAGCAAATGAGGAACGACACTGGCGTGGAAATACTTAGTGTCTCCCATCCATGTCTCATGTTTGACACATGGTGTGCAGTGAATCTGATGCAAGGAAAGACTGGGAAATATTTATACATTTAAAAAATTATTTTATTTTGGGTGGGGTTTTTTATAAATTACTTTAATTTTTCAGAGTGCACACTGGCTGTACCCATTCAGAAGTGTGAAGCATTGCCTAAGTGCAGACTTGGTACTGGTTTAGGTGATCTTTAGCATCTTCTGTACCACCCAGCTGCTCCTTCCAGGAGGCCGTGTGTCTGTCTTAGCTTCTGTGTCACTTCTGCCACCATCACCCAGGTGTCTAATGTACCCATCCCAGGGTGTTTAAAATGATGCCACTTCTACCTTTAGGCACTTTAATTGCTCCCTTTTACATGCATGTCTATTCGAGGTATTTATCTATATTCCATTCTGAGTTCTTACATCTCAAAACCACCTATGCACTGTGTGGAAATACTTAATGATTTTTCAAGCAGGAAGTAGACAGCAGAATAGAGTATTGGTATCACAAGTCAATAGGACAAGAGGAAACAGCCTCAAGTTGCCTCAAGGAGAGGTTTATGTTGGACATGAGGAACGATTTCTTCCCTGCAAGGCTTGTCAAGGCCTGGCCCGGGCTGCCCAGGGCAGTGGTGGAGTCCCCATGATCCCTGGAGGGGTTTCAAAGCTGTGGAGATGTGGTCCTGAGAGACATGGTTTAGTGATGACCTGGCAGTGCTGGGTTTATCTTAAAGGTCTCTTATATCCAGAACAATTTTATAAGTATTTGGTTACCAAAGCTTTTAGGATGCTGTTACAGCTTGATAGATCAAAAGCTCTGATGCACGGAAATATGGTTGATCAAAAATTACAGAAATTAACAAAAACTACTAGTTACTCACTAGTACTTAGTGTTGCCTAAAAAGTCCTAAAAACAAGCTTTCCCTTAAGGTGGTGATTTTTTTAGAAATCTAAGCAGCCAACTTGCGTGAGTTGCAGCCTTGCGATGGAGTACATGTCCCATAACACAAGTCACACGCAAGGCAATCTCCAGCTGACTGGTGTTACTGAAGGAGTTGCAGGGTGGTGGCATTAGATCCAGTGTGGCTACATGTCCAGAGAGGGGTTGCATTGCATCATGCATCATTACTTGGAGTTTCCTCTTGAGTGCGCAATACTCTTCTGATTAACAAAAACTTTGCACTTGAAAGACTTCAGATAGCATTAATATTAAATTTGGACAATTATTTAGTCACAATGTTCTAAGGAGAGCGTAGTTGTGTATACTATCATCATTGGGTTCTCCAAGTTGCTGCTTCACAGTCGTTGCAGGAAATCTTGGCCATTTAAGCTTTCATTACTTAAATAGTGCACATGGGTGGAATATAAAATATTGTATTTTTTCATTGTATTTTAGTTATGGGTCATATAAGAACCAACACTATATAAAATAATGTTACAAAGAGTGTTTTAATTCCTGTTTATTTTAGCAGTGGTAGGTATTATAATGGTTTGCTTCGAAGTGGAAGGACTATAGGGCACACTGCTTTTACTGGATCATTCAGTAGTTAATATAATCTAATGTTTTGCGAAAAGTTTCAGTATAGTAAAGAAAGAAGCAATAACCACGTATGTTGCATTCTAGTGAGAAAGGACCAAGTAAGAGAAATCAAAGAGAAGCAAATTTCAAAGCTTTTGACAGTATCTTAGAAAGGACAGCCAGTTCAGAAATGAAGCTACCAGTTTCTTAGAACCAAGGAATTATGGAATTGTTTTGGTTGGAAAAAACCTTTGAGTTCATTGAGTCCAACCATTAACCCAGCAAGCACTGCCAGGACACCACTAAACCATGTCCCTCAGCACCACATCTCCACAGCTTTGAAACCCCTCCAGGCATGGGGACTCCACCACTGCTCTGGGCAGCCCGGGCCAGGCCTTGACAACCCTTGCAGGGAAGACGTTTTTCCTCGTGTCCAACCTAAACCTCTCCTGGCGCAGCTTGAGGCCATTTGGTTTTGTCCTATTGCTTCCTTGAGAGAAGAGACTGACCCCACCTGGCTCCATCCTCCTTTCTGGGAGTTATTGAGAGCAAGAAGGTGTATCCTCAGCCTCCTTTTCTCCAGGCTGAACAACCCCAGGTCCCTTAGCCACTTCTCACCAGGCTTGTGCTCTAGACCCTTTCCATATGGGAAATAACTGGCAGGTAGCAATACTGCTTGTGATGGTCATATCCAAGACCAGTGGAACTGTGTAGGGAGAGTGAACGATGAGTCTGTTCCCCTCAGACAAGTAGGAAATGGAAGTGAAAAATTACTCTATCATTCTGCTGTGCCCTTTCTTATGGCCTCTCTGCTTTCCTCCTCAGCATGAGGTGGACTTTCCCTGGAAGAAGCTTTATTTTCACCTGAACTCTGTTTAAGATTTATGGAAGAAAGTCCTATGAAGGCAGTGGGCTTCTACAACTAATGCAGGAAATCTGCTTATTTTCACGGTTAGGGAAACTTCCTTGAGACAGAGTGTGAAAAAGCTGTAGCACTAGAAGTTGTCCTTTCCTTGGGTTAATGTGTTTCTTCATGTACTGAACATCTTCATTTCAATGAGACAAACCACCTAAGTGCAATGTACAGAAGCATACTTAAGAAATTTACAAGGGTTTGTAGTGATGGGATGAGGGGTGATGGCTTCAAACTGGAAGGGGGAATATTTAGATTAGAAATTAGGAAGAAGTTCTTCACTCTGAGGGTGGTGAGGCACTGGAGCAGTTTGCCCAGGGAAGCTCTGGATGCTACATCACTGATGTGTTCAAGGCCATGTTGGATGGAGCTTTGAGCAACCTGTCTAGTGGGAGGTGTCCCTGCCCATGGCAGAGAGGTTGGAACTAGATGATCTGTAAGATTGCTTCCAACCCCAAACCATTCTGTGATTCTATAAGTTTACAAGTGGTGATATTTTTTTCCTGCTAGGTTAGGCACTAGTTGTACATCACATTATTAACATAATCTTTATTGAGTAATTTGGTCAGGGTAAACATTGTTTCCGACCTCGGTGTTTCCATACCTAAAGAACTAGATTAAAATCCATTCTTTCAGGAAAATGATGTTTCCCTAAACTACGTTTCCACATTCTTTTGCCCCTTCCTTCCCAGGTGCTGGCCCAAGGCTGCCGATCTTGGTGACAAGGCTGCATTGGGCAGATTCCTAGCTAAGCAGAACATTTGCTTAAATTTCTTAATGACTGATGATTGCAGAGCTGTGAAGATGATTTTCGCGTAGCCTTAAGACATGCTATTGGTAAAGGCTGGATGTTCGCAGTGGCCTGTCTTGCACAGTAACTTCTTGTTCAGATCCCAGCAGTATAAAGGAGCAAAAACAGCTTTGAAGATCCTTTTTGTTAAGTATTAATGCAAGTAACAATGTTGTCTAGACAGTTTTAATACAGGAAACAACACAGAGTGTTGGCGGACTGTTTGAATTTTACCAAGTGTCATACTTAAGTGATTTAGCTTCTTTAGGGAAAGAGAATTTCATCTGACCTTGAGATAAAAAACCTGTAAAAGTCACAGTCACTTGTTGATATAAACAGCATTGGAGTTTTTTTTTTTAGTTCACTTAATTTTCAAAAGTAGGTGTTTATATACCAAAATCTGTTTGAAACTTTGCAGTAAATAAAGGGACATAATTTAAAAGCATAATTTATTTTGGTTTCACTGGTAGATTTGATTTATTCCAGAATACATATTTACACTTTTCCAGTAGACGTAACTAACATTGTTACCAGAACTGTTAATGAAGAGAAAGAAAATTAATAACTGTAAACCAAATGATACTGAGTAGACTTGCAATTGCGTGGCTGTTTGGGGTTTGTCTATTTCTATGAGTAACATCCACACAATTACTGGAGCTCTGAAGTTAGAAGACACCAAATGCTTTCCAGAGATACAAGTATTACAAGAAGAACCCACTGGTTTTCAAAACTCTCAAAAATGGCATAATTTAGTCTTGTTTATTTGAGATTGACCACTGCTCTCACAGCTATAGTTAGCACTGCAAAGTCAAAATTGGTATTATACAATTGGAAGTTCTTGGTCAATTAGCATGCAGCACTGGCTGAATGAGAGACATGATTTTCTCTCCACAGTCGTATAGCAGCTGTGATGAGACATGCTCGTATTCTGGTTCTAATTGACTGGCCTCTGTGAGCAGACACTGCTTGTTAATGAATAGAGACAGACGCTTCTAACCCCATTAGAAAAAAAAAGGTACTGAAGAAATATGCTCTAAAGTGAGTAAAATGAATTCTGTTTTGATATACTGAATGCATATTTTACAGTCATCACTAAAGGAAGCAGCACTGTGTAGTCAGGAAAGCTGTGATTTTAGAAAAAATCAAGCTAATATTAATGTGTATCCTCTGCACTCAGTACATCTCTAAATCACAACTTCAGGGCTAAATGTATTAAGATGAAGGTAAATCTATACTTTAACAGTGTCCCACAGAGGACTAATGCATGAATTTTTGCTATTTCCATATATTTCTCCTCAATTTTTAAGTATAGATCTGTCTGGTGTCTGTTTAGCTTGAAATGCTCTTTTCTGGACTATTCTCATCTTAATAAAGTCAGTTTATAGAATACCTCTGTCCTCGCTCTGTCTCCCCTGAGGTCTGTCTCTTTCTAGTGCTTATGTATAATGGAGAGTAAAAAATATCTCTCCCGTATCTCCAACCAGAAGGCACGGGTGTATGTGTCTGAAACTTGTGTTTTCCAATGATAAATTCTTCAATTTGCAGGAAAAGTATATTTTTAATAATTAAAAATAGTTAGTTCCTTTAAAGATGGATGATCAGTATTGTAAGGGATGCTGCTAATGGTTACTTAAGCTGGCTTTCCTTAATAAAGAAAAAAAGAACATTTTTTGCTTGCTATACAATAGTCTTTCTGCTGTTTTTCCTCAAAGAACTTCTAGTACCAGCAGATACTGTGACTGAAAAATTTAAAAAGTAGGTATTTTTAATATTTGCTGCCATCTTATTACTCGCTTAAAGCACCGTTGTTAGCAGAGGGATTATGAGTTCATAAAAATGTCGCAGTATTAGTTTATAAAACACAATATCATTTTTCCAAGATAATGATTAACAGCATTAAGGCCACGTTAACAACACTTTTGTGTTTGTTCCCTAAAGGTGCTTGATTTTTGCCTTTTAGGAGTAGTATCACAATATTGTAGCAAGCAAACATGGAAACATATTGGAGTGATTTGTTTTAGAGAAGAGGTAACTAATGAAACCTCTCATTTGAGCTTTCTTTCTGTATTACGTCACTATCTTCATAGCATTACAGCTTCACCTCAATCTGAGTAGTTTTTTTAATAGTGGTTATTAACATTCCCCAGTGCAACTCCAGTGAAGCACATTAAAAAGTTATTTATTCATCACAGTCTATTAGCTAGAGCATTTGGAAAATAAATTCAGTGCGCTGGTAGGTCATTATGATGTCAGTATTCCTTTCACATACAAGGATGACTTTGGGTGCGGATTGCGGCGTTTTAATCTTTTGAGACATTTTTGCTTTGTTCAAGGCCGCTTCAGGCTTTTATTAGCCACCTCAATTCCATCAGCATGAACAAGGTATGTTTCTATGAGGTTATTGATTTGCTCAAGCGTGCGCCTTTTCTGGCCTGGGGTGGATGCTGCACAAGCCCATCCAATGGGTAGTGAAGAACACTGGAGTTACCTCCCACAACCTGGGTGTCCACCCAGGTCAAGCACCCTTCTGCCTCTCCACCGCAGCACCTGGAAACCAAGCCGTGTTCCTTTCAGCATGGCAAGAACAGCCCTATTGTCACAAGGAGAAATGTTTGTTTCTGGGGAAAATCATTCCAGTTCTACCTCTGAGTGAAAGACAAGGCTGTTATTACTCGAGGGATATTAGGCCTCACTGCTTTTTTGAGAAAACAAATTTGCTGTAACTTTATCTGTAATTTAGTACTGCATGGGTGCAAATAGAGTCTACATTGTATGGAACTGGAGGCAGAAGTAAGGGTTTGTTAAAGCCATAAAAGGGTTAGGTAACCATTATATTTCTGAAAGCCGCCTTATCAGAGTCATAGGTTAAAAAAAAAAAATCATTACAGCCTTACCGTTAACCATCTGTTCTAAATTTAAAAGTAGCATTGAAGAAACAAGGCTGCTATCTATATGGGACTATGGCAAGATTACAAGTTCCCAAAAGTGAACATACATATTTTGCCTTAACAAAAGCCTACCCAGTGAATTATTATTGTAAAGGCTACTCAGATCTTTTTAGGGGTTTTTGTAGGTTTAGCTTTATTTTTCAGTTTGATTTTAGGTTTATTTTTAGGTTTATTTTAAAATTTATTTTTACATTTATTTTAATTTTTTTCCCTTTCTCACACTAAATGTAGCAGAGCTTTGCTGTTCTCAAGTTCCACTTTCTTGAAGACTATGATGTCAAAATGCTTAAATAAATTTTCCCTTTTGTTGCTTGATTATTGATTGTCAGTGTTTGATAGGAAGAAATGTTGTTTAAAACATTTGTCTGGTACCCATAGGAAAACTTAGCCCTTGCAAATGGTGCTGCTGAAGCTGGTACCAATCAGTCGAGCATTTTGTTCCATCAAAGTTCATATTTAGGACTGTGCTCATTTGCTGCCTTACATTCTGATTAGGCAGCAAATGTGCAAACTACTTTCCTCACATTCTCTCTCTTTTTTCTCTTTTTTAATAGAAAAAATTCCAATCTGGTTGTAGGAGTTTGATCTGGCTGATTAGTAGAGTTAAAGTTAAGAACTTAATGTGGTTTCTAATCATCTGGCAGCTGTCATTAGTGAGTGACAATGTTGTTAATCCCCCCGACACGCAGCTCTGCTCCTCCGTTCTCCCAAAAGCGGAGGCAGCCACCTCTGGGCACGCTCCCAGCCGAAGCTGGGAGCTGGGAGCGCGTCTCTGACCCCGGGATGTGAACCTGGGAATCTCTGGTTAGTATGCTTCGTTGCCTCCGGATCGCGGCGCTCACCCCTATGCTCCTCTACTTAAAATGTCTAATACGCCTAATTTAAATTAAATTATTTTAATTAAATCGTTCAACTGTTTCTTGCAGCGTAAGGTAGTTAAGAACTGTAGCTGATCAAAATCGGTTTTAAATCTGATGCCTTCACTCCGTAGGACCAAACTTAGTGAGCAAAGAGGCTGTATTCTAGCACAGGCAGAGCAAAAGGTATATGTGAAAGGACAATTTAAATTAGATCTGAGAGCCACAGCAGTTATTTTTGTAGAAATCAGCAGCATTCCCTGCTGGTGTGTTTCTCCAAACGTTGTGCCACAAGCGCTGGGCTCACAGTTTGCAGGGAAGCTAAAAGCTGAGCAGGGAGTTTGTGATTTTTGGGTGGAAACAAAGCTGATCTCAGTTTATCTCCTGATTTGAGCTCCTGTCGTTTGCCAGTCAGCCAGCATAATGAATTCTCCACTGCATCACTGGCCAGGGGTTTTCATAGGTAACCCCTTGACAGCTAATGACACTGCACCATGGCACTCTGAGGCTGGCATTTGTTTCATTTTCTGCAGACATCCACTCTTTCTCGCATTTCTCCTATTAAAAAAATAAAGTAGTCCCCTCCTCCAAGTTACAGAGAGCAGAGCAAACCCCAAAGCCTGAAGAATTCTAATGCAGGATGAGTGCTTTAAAACAGGCTGTCTTGTGCTCAGAAATGTGGTTATAGGCTAATAAAATTCTGTTGTCTGCGTGGCAGTGACAAATATTGCACTTCTTTGAGACCACTTTAAGACCTGAATGGTAGAACCAACACCCCCACTTACCGCTGAAGTGTCTGCTTGCTCTGTGATGGATCTAGTCTCTGCTGACTTTTGATTCTTAGAACTGATAGTTGAATGTAAAATACAAATTGGTTAAAAAATGACAGATTATTTCTGGGGGTGTTTTCAGTGTTCACCTTTATGATCATTGCATTTTTTAAGTTAATGTAGTTTAAAAATCATTTTAAGTTTCCCAACGCAAAGGAAAGAAATGAGATATTGGATTCGCAAACAAAAACTTTATTGGTTTATGACAAGTAATCCATCTTTTTGCATTACAGTAGCATTCTACCCAAGATTATTTTTCATAATTGATAATTTCTGGGTCATATATTTGCTATCTGTTCTTTTATGGGTTTCTAAATAGTGAATGATGTCAAGGGTCATCAACTTTCATAAAGGAAATGTTTTTTATTTTATTTTTTAAGTTTTGATTGGTGTTCTGAAGAACTTTGCTAATATTTCAGGGAGAAGTACAAAGAAAAAAAGTGACAGTGTTTTTCCTGGTAGGAACTTCGTGCAACGTAATGTTACAGCAGTTCAAAGAAGAAATTAATGTTGGGACACACATGAAGTACTCTAGCAGGGTAAAAACATTTAACAGTAATTATTTTACAAGTCAGTTATAATTTATGTAATAGCAGTTAAGCTTTACAAGTTGGAAATGCATGTATTGCATATGCACGCAGCAAAATTAAGACTGGTATTTGCATGTGACTTGATTTTGATTTTTTTTCCTTACCAGAAGTACTTTTGCAGTAATCAACAAGCCAGTTTTTTATTCCCACCATTAAACTGTGGGGTTGTAGATGCATGCCATTCCCATTTTTTTGAAGAATTTAAAGCAGTTATGGATTAAGAAAATCTAACAAGGGGAAAAAATCACAAATTTGCATCTAAAGTATTGGAAGGCACCAAAGTGAGATTATATGTTGATACATTAGTTTGTCACAGGCAAGTAGTTAATAAAAAGATATGGGCATATAATTTAAATTTAGTTAGACTAATGAGAAAGCTAGTAGGAACTTCTCCCTTTACCACTGTTTCTGTAGCAACCTGTGAATGTGACCACTGGGCTCACAGAGCTTTCTGATGCAATTAAAAACTGAGAGAACTGAATAAAATATGAATAAGTTCAATCAGTGGGAAAGGCAACATAAAATAATTTACAGACAATTATATAGGAAGCATAAAGTATTTTTAAATTAATTAAATATTAGTTTCAGAGCAAAACTGTTACAAATATACTATTACAGCTTGTGTGGTTCTCTCCAAGATTGATTTAAATGTCTTCTGAACAGTTTAATTATAGTGAGACATTTCTATTAGAAAAAAAATTATTCAGGATTATCTTCTTAATTAAAATAGGGTTAAGCTCATTTAATTGTGATGTAATTGTATTATTATAGGTAGAATGTCATTAAAATGATATAAACTTTTTTTACCCCCAAGTTCTAAAAATAAGAAAAATAGTACCTGATAGGTTTGGGTAAAACTGTTCTTCAAATTTCATCTGGAGTTCATGAATAATTGAGTATTTTCAAAATAAGTTGAATCTCTGATCAGTAACCATATTTGTAGGATTGAATTATTTTGGTCTGAAGAGATCTTGTAGTTGTCTAAGAGGAGAGCAAATCTTGTATGTCATTGCTGAATTTTATTTTTTTTTCCATTCTGCAGTGTACATCAATACTATTGTTTTTTCTCCGAGATCATTTTTTTAAAACCAAAGAATATGTTGTTTCTTTGTGTTTTGTTGGGGTTTTTTTCTTTCAGATAATGTTTCTAGCCAAGCTGCTATTAGTACTGTAACCTAACAGAAAAAGAAATGCTTTAATCCAGGTACTCTGTTCAACTGAGACTGTAAAATGAAGCATTTTTTCAGCTCATCAGATTGCTAATTTTGGATATCATAATTATTTGTACACATAAAAATATAGTTTGACATTTACTCCCTAAAAAGTATACAAGATTTGGAGAGATGGGCACAAAAAAGACGCGTTTTAAAAATTCCCACTTTCATAGCATTGCAGTGATTTAAAGTGTTTCTAATTGTACTTGTGACAGAGTGGTATCCTTTTGTCACTATGGATATAAAAATACAGTTTTTAAATACAGAAGTGTTGAGTTCTATACCTGGAAGCAAAAATATTCTCAGCTATTACCCTGGTATGTGATACAAAACACATTTAATAATCTTAATCTCTTTTTTTTTTTT
>WEIS01042184.1:1835-19036 GCA_013389965.1 Todus mexicanus
ATATTACTTTCTAATCTTCGAGGCCCTGAGCTTGGCTCAGTCTGGAGCAACACATGTTTTGAACATACTGAGCACACTGTAGACGCTTGAAAAATTAGTAATTGTTGAAATCTTTGCAGGACTTTTTCCTCTGCCATAGAAGAGAGTTACTGCAATCTGCTGCATTTTCAATTCCTTAAAGAATAGTTCTTGTGCTCCTGGCAGGCTACCAATTGGGCCCTGACTTTGGCAAAGCACTGGGTCTTAAGCGCTACGCATAACACACAGCTTGCAAGGATGCATTTCCTGATGAAGTTCCTCTTCTCCCAGATGTCTGAGGCCAACAGCTAACCTTGGTTTAACTCCACTGATTTCAAGGAAATTGAGCTGAAGGGATGAATTTGGAATAGAGTCAGAGCCAAGTGCCATTATATCACAGGGCAATTTATAATCAACTGTCTCTCCTTCCATTCTTGGTACCTTCCACAGTGAGCCAAGGCTAAGTACTGAGAACTCTTGCACTACTTAGTTGAATCAAGATGAATGGGAAGAGAACTTAATTAAAATCAGAATATTCAAATAAAAAGTAAAAAGTTTACCTATTAGAAGTTTTATCACAAAATTAAATAATCATCCTCATTTTTCACTTCAGTAAAATGATCTACAGCTGTCTCTGTTTTCAACAATCTTAAAAAACCCAAAGCTGAGTTGAAAATAATTACATAGGCGCTTACTTTAAAAGATGACTCACCAACGCAAAGTAATAACACAACAACCGATTCAATAATTGTCTGCACTGGTAAAATATGGTTCTGTGTTTCATCATTAGATATTTCTGAGCCTAGTGATGAGAGAGAAACAGAGCCTCGAGACTCTCCAAAACCATAACCAGAAATGAAATTCTCAAAACCAAATGCTCTAAGGTGTTTAGTGAAATGAAAATGTTTCAGATGTTCTCAGAATCAATAAATGTTCTTAGAATCAATATACATGTAAATGGGGGTGGCGTGTACACAGAGATTGTTTGCATAAATGTTCAACACATTTGTATGCCATATGTATTTAATATACACACATTAATTTCTACACACTCCTGTATGAATTCCTTTTTTCCCCCCCTATTTTAAGTTAAGAGTTAATGATGTGATCAGTTTGAAAAGAACAAGTTTTCAATTGCACACTACCGTCAGACCTGGTTTGTTATCATCTTCATTGCAGAACAGTTTTCTGAAGCTAACAAAGTGCTGTAATATTTTCTCTTGCAAAGTCTGTTTGCTAATCAGTAGTGGATCTAATCAAGGACCTATTAAGTCCAGAATGGTACATTTGCTTCCCAGGAGAAACCACTGTTTCTCATCATAGCAGAAAATACCCCCTTGCAAGGTGCAACCAGGATCTGTGGGCTCACTGCAACAGTCTAATAATTTAATTGCAAGCCCTTAGGCAGGGATAACTTAAATTATAATTAGAGAGCTCTAGCACTGCTGCTAACATCTGTGTGATGAGCACTGGACTGATTAAAGGTTTTTAAAAGAGAACTCAACACTTCACACTCCAGAACAAGTCACTACACTAACTTTGAAGTCTATCTATCTTACTATTTTAATACTTGTGATGCACTCTGCCTAGTCTTTTCTGTGGGGATTCAAAGGATCCAAGCTCAGTGTGGTGTCTGCCCTTTGAAAGGCCTACAGGGGTGTGCTGCTATCAGAGATACCTTTGCTGCGGGTGGAATACACACAACAGAAAGCCCTTCTGCAGCACTACGGGAAAAGCACTAGGCACAAACACTGCCTTGCTACCACCTCCAAAACCACGACAGAGTTTGTGGCTGTTTATCTTTCTCCAATGCTAACTTCAGTATGGAGCGATTCCTCCAAGAACAATCTGGAACTGGCCCAGCAGCAATACTGCTGACCTGCACACAATGGAGTTTCCATTCAAGAGCTCCAACCAAGCTTACCTTCACTGAACTCCTAAAAATACATCTCCCCATTCTTGGATGTTCTTGAAGCTCTTCATAAAACACTCTCCAGAGGGTAAATTAAGGGAGCACCTTGATAGAGACACAAATGGCATCACCTCACCAGTACCATACCAATGACCACCAAGGTCAAGCTCTGTAGGAAGACCTCAAGTCTCAATTTCCAGCCTATCATGCAGGTACAAAACTCAAACAGCAAGAACATCCAAGGATCAGGTGGGCCATGAATTTCTTCCAAGCTTGCCCACAGCAACGCAGTGCCCCAATATGCAGTGTTCCTTCCCCAAAACAATAACCCACCAGTGGATAGCAGTACCATAACCTAGTCATCCTTCCCAGTCCATTTTAAAGAAGCCCGGCTTTCCCAGCCTGCCTGCAGAGCTGAGAAGCTCCTGCTTGCCCCCAAAGGTGATTACAGCTTAGGAAGCCGCCTCCTCTGCTGGAGAGGGCAGCGGTCCTCAAGAAATGCAAATATTGCACACGTGAAGCAAATGAACAGCAAAGCCTAACTTTGATTTTGTGAAACGCTACGCAAAGCTCAGCAACACATAAGGGTGACAGCTACACAGAGCCTGAAGTATGTGAATAAAAACAGCTTCCCTTTTCTGACAGGAAATTCCGCTGTTTGAGACAACAAAACAGAAAGAGCAGCAGCCCTTAAGACACGGCCTGCACAATATAAACTTTTTTTTTTTTTTTCAAAAAAAGAAGAATCATCTTGGCATATGGTAACAAAAACTATATAATTCTCTTGATCTTTAATCTCTATGCCAATGTCTGTTTTACAGATTATGGCCTCAGCTACTGACAAATCTGCTTAGTGAGTTTTTGGCTGACAAATCTGGCAACACAAACGCTGTCTGAAATACATTCAAAAGGCTAAACATTTTCATAATAGCTACTTTACACAGCTTAGTAGGTTTCCCTTTAGGACACCAATTTGATTTTTTTAAAGTGACAGTGTTAATTTTTATGATTACACACAGAACTGAGATTTTTATTTAATACAGTGGGTCTTCTAAAGCTTTTCAAGGGGATCAACCACTTTGCCAACAGACGGGTGTTACAGCAGGGGTGATTATAGTAATTTTTCATGTAATTGGGAGTCACCATTTGGTTGCTATCTTTCACATGCTTGTTGCCTCATCATATAATCCTTCATAATGGGGGTTTGTTGTGTGTCACAAGAATGTGCCAAGCAGCCGGGAAATAATAAACAGAGGAACCCCCTGGCTCATGGGTAGCACGAGCGTTTTAACATCTGCCCAGCTTCTTTCAACTGCAATAAATTTCAGCTGATAGCAGTGACCCAACATGAAGACATTTTGCTGTTGTTGTTTTTAGGACAAAAATCTCGAACATCACGCTTCATCATCTCAGCTACAGCGGCATAATCTGTAGGGCCACAACTTGCTGACAAATGACATTGCCTGATGTGAAAGACCATGAGTCATCAGAAATTAGCAGAGATGTCAAGTTCTTGCCCCAAGACGTCTGGGCTCTCTGTGAACAGCAAGAGTTGTCCTTTACAATTATCGGCTGCAGTTTGCTTGCATTAACTTATCAATAATTTCGCAGGAAATTCTGAAGCCACTCTACCTCTGGTTGTGATCTCATCAAGCCTCCTCCAGCAAAGAAACAATAAACAGGGTCAGTGCACTGCAACAGGAGTTCTCACGGGGTTTCAAAGTTCAATCTGATACAACAAAACACATAAGCATCTGCTTAATGCTAAACCCAAGAACTGGCCCGTGAGAGTTCATAGGACCACTCATTGGTTTAAAGCTGAGGAAGTGAGAGTGCACTCTGCCGATTCCAAGCCTTTGGGAGACTGCTGAAAGAGACTGTGGGGCCACTTCTGTTATATGACTCCATCAGCTGGTGACAATAGGACATTGTTTCACACTATAAATGAAAATGGCCCTGATATGCTGCAGCCTGTCCTCCACACAAAAAGATATACTGAGACTCAGGAATGATTAACCAGCAACATAGATTTGGGTACTGCAAAACTGTTCAGTGATTTAATAGCATTGTGATTCAAGAGAAAACAAACGGCCTAGAAGGCACAGTTCACTGTATCTCGTTCCAGATAAGATGCATAGCACAATCAAAACCTTGTCTTGCTGTGATCACTACAGATCCCACAGCCCCGCTGTGCCACAACAGCAGTGTTAGCCCTGGGGCTGGGCAAATCCAGACCAGGCAGCTGTGGGTTTGCAAAGTAGGCTGCAGATCCAGCTATGGTTACTAGAGTCATCGTTTCAACGACTGGACAACAATTGTCATTGTTTCAATGACACGAAGCATGTGAAAGGCTTGAATATCAGCATTTGGAATATTTAGCTCCCACTAACTTCAGTTTGGTACTTTTAGTGACCTCACTGAAGTAGATTCATCATATCCCGAGATAATCCCAAGCGATTCCATAATTTGTGATTAAAGAAACAAAATTAAAGTTCTTGGTCTTCGTAAGTTAAAAAAAAATAAAAAAAATCAAACCAAACCAAACATAAACACCAGACAACAAACTAAGAATAATTTCAGATTACCATTAAGATAAACACACCTCTAAGATGTCACTAACTGGAAGAATGCTGTTTACCACACTGAATTCTTCCTCTCTTTGATATATATTTTTTCTACGTTGTCTCTTCAATGTTCATTAGCAGAAAGAGATGGTCAACACAATGGCTGATACACACAAGCCCCCTGTAGCCATCAATCCTAAAAGCAGCAAAACGGTCTATCACAAAGCACACTTTACTTTGCCTGTAGTCAGTCACTGGGATTTCACTTCCTAGATCATTACAACGAGAGCACAATTTTTCACAGCTACGCTTCACTGAAATCTTCTCATATTACATCTACCTCTTGTTGACTAAGAAATTGCATATGGATTCACATGCCAATTCTTGCAAAGCCTTTTAAAGCATGTGCAAGCAAATAGTATTTAAAGCTATAGAACAAAGTCCTTTGCTGGTATTTTTGGATTTGGGATTTTAGAATAAAGCTTTTGCTGATACACACTAAAAGACACATGCCAATGTGAAGATGTCTCATATCCAGGATGCACCAGGAGATGTGCGTGCAAGCTAGTGAAATTATATTGACAGTAAGAGTGGTGGTAAGGTGTGAAGGCACTGATGAGGGATGTAACGTGTGTGAACAGGTAAAGACAGAGGTGAAATCAAGCTTGAGAGACGAATAAGTGAAGGAGTTCATCATGCAATGGAACAGAATGGATCCTCAAAAAAAAATAAACACAGAACAGAAAGAAAGGTCAGAAAACAGATTAAGAGACTGTTCAGCAGAGGTGAGTGTAAACAGCCCTGTTCACTGTTCAGGTGGATCCCAAGGTGATGTGCAGGTAGAATGACTTCAGGGAGCACATCACTGCTGGATCAGAACAGTAAAAGAAAATGCATAGTATATGTCACAGAGTGCCTGCATTCCACTGGAGGAAGATGCAAGAGTTCCCAGGTTAGGACACCGTGTTCTGTCTGCAGTGCCTTGGAAATGGACAGTTCCTTGAGACCAAAATACTTTAAACTCCAGCATAATTCTATTAAAATCACGAAATTTAAGTTTTAACTTGCTTAGTCCAAACAGTAGCACCCTAAATCTGACAACACTTTACTTGGAACTACAGTTATTTTTATTTCTACTAGTCCCACAGTTCGAATATTCAGTGTGCCAGAAAGTTCTCGCACTGAGTTTTGACCAATTCTATAACAGAAATTGTAGATCCTAGCAGCAAATAGCGTTCAGGCTTCCTGTATCAGAGCGAGTCTGGGAAGGTAGTCTGGGACAGCAGGACAAACATATTATCTTGATGTTCCTGCTAACTGATGGGTTGTTATTAACTGTTGAACTGCTTAATTAGGTTTTATAGTTAACAGCCTGTTATGATTAGAGGGGACAATGCATGTGCGTTGTTAAGCTTTTGTTTCAAGCCATTTGCAAATTCAGAAGAAGCATCACTCAATTCACGCTTGGGAGGCTCTCCCAGCAAGCTGAAAGGAGAGCAGCTCTCTCTTCTAAAGAGGAAAACTCACACTTCAGGTATGAAGTGGGTGGATTCCCCAAACCAACTACACCTTACTTGGGCACATGGGGCCTCAATCCTCTCCTCCTGCCCTGTAGCATCATCCCCATCCCTAGGTTTGACCTTTGGTGCAAGGCAAAGATCATCGGCCAGCTGACCAGGGCTGACAGTATGGTTTCACTAGAGGAATTCCGCTGGACTCTGGCACTTCAAGAAAACAGAAACAAAACAGAAGTGAACACTCACTCAGTTCACCTGCTTTCTAAATGTCATTTTCCCTATGCGCTGCAATGGCACAGCACCGTGCTTTCCTGCTATTTTAGGCTCCTTCACACTCTTCTTAGAATTCCCATAGAGAAACTCCTTTCTATCCTTTCTCCTACTGACCTTTTCTAGTCACCAGCTGGTACCTTTCATCTCTTTCTGGAAACCACTCAGTCTCCCAATTTAGTCACACATTCCCTCTGTTCCTCCTGGCCAGCTGCCACACCTCCCAAGCTTACTCTTGTTGTTCTTCTCTTCAAAGACATTAAACCCTTCACACAATCTCTGCTAGATTGTCTAGCAAACCCATCCCCTTCAGAAAGGCTGCAGCTGATGAAAATTTCAGAAGGTACCATCAACTGCCTATTGAACCCACCACCGCTCATTGTCACTCTTCCCTCCGTCTTGTACTCATAATTTCTCCTCATTTTTATCCAGTCATACAATTGACAGACCATAACTGCCCTCTTGATTTTATAATTATACAAACTGTGCATATTGTGAAAAACTCTCAAAGAAATCCTGTTAAGTGAAGATAACATCGTAGGCTGCTTGAGGCAAAATCAGGTCAAGTTACCTTCAGAGTCCTCTTTACTTTAACACAAAGACAGTAGTGGGCTAAAGAATATTTCAAGCCATCTGATTCTTCCCCTCCAACTATTCAGATCTGTTACATGAACTTTTGCCCGGTTTTTATCTAAGCATAGGTCAGCGGAATCACCATCTG
Source organism: Todus mexicanus (assembly GCA_013389965.1). Taxonomy (NCBI): domain Eukaryota; kingdom Metazoa; phylum Chordata; class Aves; order Coraciiformes; family Todidae; genus Todus; species Todus mexicanus. Next base: position 8,838 of record WEIS01042184.1, read on the forward strand.
CACTACACAGCTAAAATCATGCTCCGTGCCCCTTCGACACCCTGTTCTAAAACCCTGCAAGGGCATATCCTCTCCTTTGTGAGAAAATGGACTTTTATGTAAAATGCATACTGCTAAGGAGTCAATTTCTCTTCTTCACAGACTAACCAGTAAAAGAAGAGTTCAGTTTCTTTCCATGTTGCGTCCTGACCTTTCTTCAGGTAGAAATTATGTATGATATGAGGTAGACATACACCTACTGAAAGACAGAATGACTCTCACAAATCATTTCCCTCAGCCTGGAGAACACAGGTGGTAATAATTTTCATTAGCTACAGCTCTGGGCTAGAGCTGACCCCACAACCCAGCAGTTAGAAGATCTCAACACCAGTACACAGATTTTTCTAAATCCTGTTGTCCAAAGTATTGAGCATTGAAAAAGTTGAAGTTGATGTAATGCTAACAAATACCTCAGTTTTTTCTCCAGTCACCAAATGCCAGAACTACTTTAATTAATACAGTCATATAATTACTTGACGACATAAATTCCTGGCTATGTACAGAACTCTGCATGTTTCAGCTCCATGGGAATGGCACAGGATGGATTCCAGACAGATGAGGTTTGCCAGCTTGCTCAGGACATGAGGCCGGTATTCCTCCCTATTTCACTTGTTGCTGTCAGTCGGCTGTCAGAGACACAGATTTTTTTTCAACGAAAAATAAACTCAGACATTAAATCATTAAGAACTGTTTTGGCATGTTCAAAGCCGGTTTTGGCAATCCACAAAATGACACAAAGGAATCAGGATCTATTAGGTCCCCAGCCTGGGAAATGTTATTTAATACCAAGATAACACAAGCCTTACACCTCACTGCTTTAATATTATCTTCAACAACTTGACCCTTTTTTATTTTCCACATAGTCTAGTCCTCCTAAATTTCCTAAGCAATGCTTTCACACTAGTGACTCAAATTCAAGCAAAATCCAATATATAAATCTAATGAATAAATGTCAGTAATTGTAAGCTCCCTGCTAACATATTTTTCTGAAAGTTCTAGAAAAAAAACCAACCTGTTGCAAATCATATGTTATTTACAAAGACAGAAGCCAACTGAAACGCTTTCGTTGTCAACCAGTACACGGATGGAACTTTGTTGCCAAATTAAGGCAGTTTGAAAGCGCTCCCTCTACAAAGGCAGGAGTTCAGTCAAATTGTCAGGCGCCAACAGTTAGTGACCACACGCAAGCTGAAGCCTTTTTCCACATGTGCAGGCCAGACAGTCATTTTTCTAAGCTGTAAATTAAGGCTCTGGGTTCTGACAGACAGGATTTTATTTTATTTTTTTTAAGGGGTTGATTTTCTTGAGAAACCTATTTTTGCACTGTGCTTGCTTTAAATGAAGACTTCAGAAGGGGTTTTAAGAGGGCCTCTGAAGTAATTAAGTACGGGGTTTTTGGCAATAAACTGGATTTACATGGTAAGCCATGACTGCACATGTGGATCTGTTGCAGTGCAGAGATCGGCAACATTCACAAAGAGTATTGCTGCTGCTCCCTTGCTTTCCGGGCAAACGCGCCAAAACCTTTGAAGCAATGACATGTGAAATGGTTCATCTGAAGGGCAAGGAACATGTTATCATCTGTGCAGGATACTACTCACTGCGACTAAGGACATGCATCTAAGAAAGTGGCTGCATACCAAGTGCTTATTTAAACACTCGGTGCCTCAAGATACCTGCTCTGAGATGCAAGCAGCTGGGTGAGGGACAGCAGCTCTATTCAACCCAATAGGAGAGATTTAGGAAACCCATAGTTATGGTCCCATGTGTCAAAAACTGGCCACATGGTGCAAAGAGAAACCCAGCTGCTCAGCGCCAGAGAATTCTGTGCTGAACAACAGCATGAAAGCTCAAGTTAACCTTTTATACGAAGAATAGAAAAAAGTAGGGTGGGGTTTTTAATCATCTTACATATACCTTGGTAGTTCTAAGAGCCTGTGGATCTGGAATGACGTCTCTCGTAAGTACACAAAGAGGAAAATTACAGCCAACTGCTATTTCATAAGGAAGAAAACACTTCTGACTATGCAGCAATTGGTGCTACCTCTTGCAACATCTGTCTTGCTTCTTTCCCTACATTCCAGTTTATTACTATGAACACAAACATTGTCACTGTTTTCTCAGGCTCCATTGCTTCTGCTTTCTTCAGAGCCAGGCTTGGTAGAAATCATCTTTCTTCTGCTGCTGTGAAGGCTGCATCTGCCAGACACAGACAGTGCTGACAGCTACAAACAGGTCAAGAGTGTGATTCAGATCCTATATAATGAGCAGGAGTCTTGATGCTGATGTTAACGGCAACTGGATCCAGATCCAAAAGTTGTAATTTTTCTGGTGTAAGCCTTCCAAAACCTGCCAAATATCTGAGGTCAGGCTAAAAGAATGACGATAGCCTCACTAACCAATAAAACACCAAGTACACATGCAAATCCCTAGGAAAGGAAAGAAAAGAAAAAGGCTTTTTGCCCGTTGTGCCCTCGATCATCCTTTCTCCTACTCTTACCTGTAAGGTCCCTTCCATAGGCATGGCACACCACATTGCACAGAAACACTGAGACGTGATTAGTGGGTGACACCACTGCTGCCATCTTTTGGTGTAGCCCCTGCTGGGTACTTATTTGCACAGGTGCAAATGCTGATACAAAGGGAAAGGTGGTGGTGAATCAGAGAACCATTCGGCACTCACACCTCTATGTTGCTGTGCTCTGTGCTCCAGGAACGGTCTCTCAGCAACTCTACCCTGACTACACGTTGTGCAGATACTGAAGAGCAGCTGCCAAAGCCACAGCATCTTCTTCCCACCCTCTTGCCAAGTGCACCTGCTGCCCAGAGCCCTCATTCCACTCCTGCTTGTTGCTTTTACTCTGCTATTTCCTCTCATGCCTGAAGTACAGAACACATTCCTTAGGCAGTGGTGGAAGGAATATTTAATCAATCAATTTAATCAGTGGAGAATGGACATTGCTGGTCAGTGGCTTACAGAGGCACTTTTTTTTTGTTCACCTCGCTCCAGCTTCCCCAAGACTAGATCCTGGTCCTGCAGACGTCCAGGGTAGATGTGGAGATGGAGAGGTCCACCTGGAGCTTGTTGCAGCACTGCAACCTCTTCTGTGACAGGCATCTACAGACTGCTTCTATTTTACACCCGTGCTGCTGCTACCTTTGTGGGTCTGCTGATCTTTCTACACCCGCTATTTCCATCACAAGCTTTCCAAATCTGGAGTCTCTCACAAAATAAAATATTCTTCTCCATTTGAAAATAGAACTCCTACAGTCATCTCTAATTGCTGCAAAGCTCAAAACCATCCATCCTCATCGTGCCACAAAAGGAAAATGGCACAAATATGTAAAACCCCACACATAACCAATGCTAATGGCCAACAACACAAAAACAAGGTGAACTTGTGAACTATGAGCCTCCTTTGTCCTTTACTGTGACTAATTTTGTCTTCTGTCGACAGGGATCCATCACATTCTTAGATTACTTGAACTCAAGAGCCTGTCTCTACGTATGCACGATACAAAGCCTGGCAAACAGTCTCAAAAGTACAAGTAGTCGCACTCACTGAGATCCAGTGAGCCCACAGCGAGCAAGCTGCTTCACTCTGAGGAGCAGAAGTCTTTCCTGACAGCCACTAGCTTTATCTTTCCATAAAATGAATAAATAAAATCAATGGCACAACAGCACCATCACTGGAGCTAAAAGGATCAGGCCCCTCTGGTGATTTCAGATGTTGCTCATTTACTCTGAAATTAATCCTCCCTCCCCTCATATTCAGAGCCACTTAACGCCAGCCAACAATTATGCCATCTGATCACTAAAAATAAAATAACTTTTCTTCTTTGTCTCTGAATATATTCCTTCAGGACCCATTTTTTTCTGCTGTTCAGTGAGCCAGAGAGAAGGATATTATGAGTTCTGGGTGTTTAACAAACAACATGACATGCCACACTCTTGAAGAATACAAGTGCAGGTCTTCAGCTTTCACAACAGTGGATCTCATTTTGGGGGGTAAAAATAAAAAGCACAATTTTAATTTATTTAATCTTCTGGTTAAGTAATAAATCCAGTCACAGTCACCATAATAACACTGAAACACAAGTCAAGCTCTGTCCAGAGAACGAACACTGTCATGCTTCATGAGCAGTGCTGAAAAGATAAACTATGTCTTTTAATAAAATAAAATTCATGAAAGACTAGAATAAACGTTACATTACTCTTGGTACACATGTAACAATTAGGAGCTAGGTCTAACAACCTTTATTCCCAACAATATCAATAGAATTACCGAGTAATCCTCAGAGGGTTTTGGCATCAGACAATAGAGTTCTGCTCAGTTTTCATATAACAACATCTCTCAACACATCTTTCAACATCTTTAGCCAGAAAGTAAATTGGTCATGTAGCAATTTCCTACTAAGGTAAACCAGAAAAGGCTGTCGTACCTCTCTGTGCAGAAAGGCACCTTAATACTTAATGTGATTAATTGAGGGTAGATTAATGACAGAGTCAACAATAATTCCCATCCGGAGTGTTTGCATAGGAGCGTGTGGGTATGCTTGCAGTAGTACACTTGCGTGCAAAAAATCAAACACAAAACCTGATCACATGTTCACAGCTGGAAACAGTGTTAGGCTTTATTCAGTAAGGTATAAGGCACTATCATTTAGCTCTCCCACAGCAGGAGGAAAAATGGTGCCACAGAAGAGAACTATCACATCAGACACACTCCAGGGGTCTCTTTTACCTACATTGTTCCTCTCCCAAATGTAGCTCTTTAAATTTTAAATAGAAAGAGACGCCACAGAAACATTGTGCAGTACAAAAATGTCACGGTGAAAAAATGTGGAAAACATTTCTCATTAAGCAAGGTAAATACCCTAAAGTTCACACGTAGCTTTGATGGTGCGGTGGGCGCCTTTAAGACTTAAAGAAACACCCACATCAAAGTGTTGTCTTAAGATGGTGGGGCTTTAGTTCAAACATAGCCAAGTTGTACAATAGGTGATGGGGTAAATGTCTACGCTATTTTTATACTGAATAAAATATGGCAAAAATACAGTCTGGACAGCACATTAAATCTGTTATGTTTTTTTTTTTTTTTAAATTTAGAGAAGATAATAGGTGTGTGTTCATAGCAAACTATGCCCACATCATCAGTTCAGCCTTAGACTTGTTTCTTGGATTTAAAATACTGCCTGAAACATTCAGAAGGCTAAATCCACAGCAACCTGGCAGAAACACCGGCAAAGCACAAGAATCTCACAAATGTAAATAAATACAGAAGAGAGTGGTTTATTCTTGGTGTATTTTTCAAGGTTGAAAACACATTCTGCGAATTCAGATCTGTATCACTAAGGAAGAGATTTTCTCTAGAAGATACTCAGTATATTTCTCTCATCTTGTCTATTTGTGTATATCCATTTAACCAACAATGCTCCACTGTGCTGTGGGTTTGGGTTTTTTTATTTCTAGCGAGCCCAGAGGAAAAGCGTGCTTCTCTTCATGACTCACCTGAGCTCATGCCCAGCTTCTGGGGAGCGCAGGACCCCACTACATCTCACTGCCAGGGACAAGACCCCACGGTCCCCCCATCTCCTACCCCATTGCTTAGCTTTCTCCCATGGCTAATGCAGCAGAATCAACAGAGGTGCTTTGGGTGATGTCCAACATGCTATCCAAACAGAAAGATTGAAAAAGAAAACCAAAAACCAACTTAATACTTCAATGTAAAAACATCAAGTGTTAACCATGGTCAGAACTTTTAGCATTGGCCCTCTTTCACTGAGAGCAGGTTTTGGGTAATGATGAAAAATCTCCCTCTAGAAGATCTCCCTATTCACATTAAAACTGGTGATGTCAAGGATTTTAATGACAGTGCCCTTAACAGGGCACTGCTTATTTTATATTTATCACATTTAGTGGAAATTGAAATACAGCTGAAGAAACAGAAAGTGTTGTTCATATCACCTAATACATTCGTTAAATATCGATATGAGGCACTTGAAATGATAGACTGTGTAATTAAAAGTAGAGATGAAAAAATGTAAAATTACTGTTTATCTAAGAGAGCTAAAAAAGTTCACAAGAGAAATATTGTCAGAGTGCAAACATGAACTGTCAGACCTACCTTCTCTGGTATCAAATTCTGAATAAAAATACATCCATTAAACAAAGGTTTAAAGATAAATTATTTAAAAATACATCAATAAAACATTAAGCAATGCTGGCTGCTAAAGAAATATCCTACACGGCCAGGCAATTGTACTGTTAGATACCTTCCTTAGGCATGATGAAATCATAGAAAGAAAAAAAATGCATAAACCGCTTCATGTAGCTCAGTGATGTATTATTTGATAGGGAACACTTTACTGCGAGTGTCCATTAACTGATGCTTACACTGTAACTCACAGTATATGACATCCATATGAATCTCAAATGAATTCACTACTATCAATGCTGTTTAAATGAATACTGTGTGGATTGGGGATTTTTTTTTTTCCTGAACAGATGCAATCTGCTCATGTATGATGAGCTATATCTGAATTGAAGGGGTTGCAGTGTGCTGGGTACAAGGAAAATACAGAAGCTAGCACGAGTGGTTTAATCTGGCAGGGGAGGGAGACTGGGAAGCTGGTGTATGTTGTGTGAAACAGGAGGGGAAAAGCAACTGCAGAAGACGACAAAAATCAGATCTTAGCAATGATATTAAAAGCAAAAGGAATGCATCCACAAAGAGCTGTTATTGTCTATTGACAGAAGAGATGGAAACAATACACCAGAGCATGAGAGAAAGATGCTGTTGGGGAAAAAAAAATTGCAACAGAAGGGAAGGGAACAGCCTTACAGTGTGTGAAAATTAGGTAACGGTTGAGAACATGTTAGAAAAACAGCCTGCAAGGTAGACTAATTGTGACCAAAGATGAAGATAGTAAAAGGCCTGAAAAAATATAAATAAATGGCAGAATCAGATGAAGTTCTGTTTCAGGAAGAACAGCATAGGGCTGGTCCAGCATCCCAGGGCAGGGATTTCTCTGGGAATGGCTCACAGCTGGATGTGGAGAATAGAAACCACAGAGGTCTGCCATACAAGAACAACCACCTCTTTTTTTTCCTATGATTAACCAGATAGCAAATAGAAATACTAAAGGAACAGCCAAAGAGTTAGGGCTTAGTCCCACAGAATGCCACTACTACTTATTCCAACAGCCTGCCAGTTGAGCTAATTCTGTAAGCAGCCACTCTGGCAGTCACAATCCAACTCTATAAAGTATCACTGGAACTGCTGCTGCCGCCACTTGTAGCTCCTGCTGCTCATTCTTCACTTCATAGTATTTCTAAAACAGATTGTCTTGGGCTTTGAAGAGTTTACTCAACAGGGAGACAAGGAAAGAAGAAGGAAAAGATGTTAGAGTTCCACTGCTGATATGGCTCAGAAAGAAGACTGGTTTACTTAAGTTGTCTGCCAGAATCGATACTGCACTTTTTGATGAACATATCATTTTGGGAATTTATTCCCCATAAATGCTGCCTGACACAGAGACTGAGTCGATAGCCCGAAGAGGCTGAACCCCTCTCTTCTTCCATCAGTACAAACACGTGCACACACTCAAAAGACTGAACTGCAACATGAACATGGCAGTTGTCAGGAGATAAGTCTTTGTACTGTTTTGTCCTGGCTAGGCCACGAGCAATTTCAGTTTTAGATCATCGTGCAATGATCAATATAAACATATTTACAGCAAAGGGCAAAAGAAACACAATATACATACGAGAGTGGTATTTCCTCTTTCATTATTTTACGGACAAAAGGGAGCCAGATATGCTTTACCTTCCCTGCATGCTTCCATAAAAGCACAATTTGTGCCAGCATTTTAAAAAATTGCTTTCTGCCTTTTTTTTTTTTTGATGTTTTCCAACCTCTCTCTTAAGGCAGCTACTTTCTCCCAGAGACACATGCCAATCTTTCCTCAAGACAAATTTCCTTGCCAGAACAATAAGCAGAAGTTTTGAAATAGTCATAAAACAAAACCTGTTCTAAAATAAATGGTGGCTGATAGAGAATTCAACAACTTCAGACCTGGAGCTGTTTGTCCAGCCATCCCTGGTCCACAGCCTGAACATGGGTCTGACATCCTGTGGCCCCCTGGTTTTGAAGATTGTAGTACTGGATCATTGTCGCTTATATTCTCTGCTCCATGGATTGCTTGGATAAAATACCCACTGAATTTATGAAAAGAACTTTACAGAACATCTTCAAGAGCGGGACACAGCAGCCACATCTATGTTAGCAGATATTGCCAAAAATCGGCAAGAAACAGCTCTGTGGTGTGCAACAGCTAATGCAGAGGACCTCACACATTTTAGGGCATTTACTTGAGGGCTGTTTGCTTTCAAACCTGAATGTCTATTTGTGATACACACATGTGGAGCACACCTTTGCACTTAGTTTTGTGTGGTCCATGCCCAGTCCAAACTGTTCCACCCTCCAAACTGAAGTACGGGCTGTGGGGGAAACAGGAGATGCACTGCAAAAGCACATTCCTGATCCCCACTAAAACCCTGGAGTAGAGACAACCGGTTTGGGCTGTCAGCATTTTTTGTACTATTTACTTAACACTGTTTCACACCATATTTTAAAAACATGAAATTGTTGAAAAACTGAAATCTAGAAGGGGGAGGGGGGAAAGGAAAAAAAAAACCCACACCCTAACCGTTCCGTAGTTAAGTCATTACTGTTGAATGTAACATTAACACACACAAAGCTCAATCGCATAACCTACAATTCTCCCACTTTTGTGTAGGCTCCTTGGCTTCTACTTTAAATAAAAGAAATTCTTTTCATTTTGTCAAGAAAACTTTTCTCTACCTCACTACTGCATGACAAGGGAACAGATGGCAATTTAAGGGGAGAATTTATGAGAGCCACAATCTTAATGTTGCATAAAGAAAAGAAAAAGACTCGCATCAAAACCACTGACAAATGTACTTGCTAATATTAATGCACTCCCCATTCATCCAATATGCTTCCTAATTGCTTTTCTGTACATAATAATGTGGCACCTGCTGCTCAACATTGCAAGCGCATCAGGATTTCTCCAAAGTCAAACAGCTCTGCAACTGGCCCTCTCCCAGTGATAAATGTAGAGCACTGTATCACGCACAGTTCCTGTCAGTGGCATAATTAAAATTTTATACTTACAGAAAAAGATAGTAAACAATCAGTTCTTAAATGGATTCACAAGAGGAACTCTTGTTACAGCCAACTTTATAATTAGTATGCATCATGTAACGCTAATATATCCATGACAAGAAAATAGGAAAAAAATGGAGAAACTCAGTTGTTCTCTTTAATGCAATGTTAAACTACACACAAAAAAATGAAAGCAATCAGCCTATTGTTATTTCAGTCTTCTATTTCTGCTCTTCATTTTCCATTGAAAATAGCTCGGCACATTTTGCACTGGAATGACGGTCGCTCCCTAGTGCCACATCTCTGGAATTTTCAAACAGCTACTAGGATAGGTTTCAGCTTTATGATGTTTATTCATTTTAATTTTACATTAGACAAAAAACGTAATTTATTTTTAACAGAGTTAGGGCCAAAACACACAATCTTTATTAGCCGACAAAACCCCCACTGTCAGAGATACCCAAAACACGTCAATGCATTTTTCTGCCGATGTGGGTACACATCATCCAAAATGTGACATGCTATAAGCAAAAAAACCCAAAAGAAGCATTCACATCAAGCGTCCTAAATTAACTCCTGAGCCTGACAATATTAAGAACTGAGATGCCATATGCTTTCTGTTTCATATTGAAATTATTCTGTACCTATCCAATATAGAATACACATATATATTTGCATAAAGCATGAATACTGTGTACCTTTCAGATTATCATCTGAATATTTATGATAACACTTCAGTCTGCATATATGCATCTTACATGTATTTTTGCTTAGAAGAACGCTGTTTACGCTCCTGCGTGCTCACTCCAATATACACACACGCATACACTTCTGCTCAGTTTTCTAAGCATTTAAAAATAATTTGATAAATTTTGGAAATACAGCTATGTAAGAGTCTGCTCTGTCCCCAAAAGCCTTACATTGTAATACATGCAAGCCTACAAGAATTTAGTGCTCCAGAGTGTTAAG
>WEIS01042187.1:0-18601 GCA_013389965.1 Todus mexicanus
TAAGGGCATGAGAAGGACTTTAGACTTCTTCTGGTGGGGTCAGTTTGGAATCAATGCCTTTGCCGTGAGCTGTGTGCCTGGAAGAGAGAGGGTGGGCCTGAAGGACAAGAACTGCATAAAGATGTTGGACATCCCCAGGAGGTACCTGTGGAGATAGATCCTGGAGAACCTTGAAGGTAGCAGATTCAGGTTTCACAGAATCGTTGGAGTTGGAAGGGACCTCTAGAGATCATCTAGTCCAACTTCCTCACCAAAGCAGTTTTGCCTAGAGCACATTACACAGGATTGTATTCAAGCAGGTTTTGAATATCTCCAGAGGAGACTCCACAACCTACCTGGGCAGCCTCTTCTAGTGCTCCCCTGTGCTCTCTGTGCCCAGACAGCAGTGCAGGGGTATGTGGCTGGATGACAGTCTGCCTGTGTCAGTCTCACTCCCTGTGGTGTGGCTGTGTTGCAATATTCCTGTTTTTTTCCCTGATGCTGTACGGCCAACTGTCCAATGTGATGAGAAGGACTCTTCTGCACTAGATTCAGAAGAACTGTGTTACATTAGCGGCCATCTCTGGGTAGCATGAACGCTTTGAGGATGCAGAATATCCTGACTGGATCAGGAGGGGACTGCTGTAATCTCTGAAGGAAGCTGCACCTTGCTCATCTTTACTGTGCTGCGGCTGAAAAAAAGCCCCTGTCCTCTGAGGCTCCTGACCTCCTCCTTAGAAGGCTCTTTCCCCTGTCCTCCCTCCATGTCACACACACATTCTGAAGCAACACTCAGTTCTTAGGAAGATCACCCAGATTCCTGGATCTAGCCTGAGCTTCATACATCATGGATAGAGGGGGTCAGCTCACTACCCCATAAGACACCAAANTGACGGGAGGGTGCTCAACATCTGTGTTGTGCTGACGTTGTCTGTGGCTGCTGTTAGGTGTATCTATCTTCTGCCAGGTGCTGCTAAAGCCAAGCAAGAGCCTGCTCTCCCGCTGCAGGAGTGCCAGCTTTAGCAGCCATGTCCCAGTGGTGTGAGTCCATGTCTCAGCACTGCCCAGGTGAGTCTGCTCTTAGCCTGGAATGGATGACGTGCAGTGCAGGCCTGCTGGGCAGCCCAGGCTGTGCTCTGGGAGGTAGCTGTGTACCTCGAAATCAAGACATAGGTGGTCATAGAATCACAGAATGGTAGGGGTTGGGAGGGACCTCCGAAGACAATCCAGTCCAACCCCCTTGCCAGAGCAGGATCGCCTAGATTAGATCGCACAGGAACATGTCCAGATGGGTTCAGACTCCAGAAGAGATTGTTTGGACTCTAGTCTCCTCTTACTCTCTCTGTATATCACTGCAGATATCACTGAAGTGACTCCAATTTACATCCTATCAGGGGTGGAAGAGTCAGCTTTTGCATTTTTAGCTATAGCAAATTATTTTTAGAAACCACAGCATTCATCATGAAAGCCTCTCTGTTTCCTCTTGCAAGGAAGGACTGAATAATGAATGAATACATACTTGGACTAATATCTATGGCTCAGCCATCCATGTGAGCAGACCAAGCAGCTGCATGTGTGCTGTCAGTGGGCAAGCTTGTGTGAGTCTGCATCCTGGGAGTACCAGCGTGTCCAGGAGCCCTCTCTGCTCCTTCCAGCCTGCCACAACTTTAATTGCTCTGAACCACGTCCCTTGGGCCTTGGATCGTGCAATGCATTTAAGTTCAAGCGTGAGTCTTTTGCTTGAGCTCAGTTGTAGGTGTGCTTAGCCTGGCTTTCTGCCTACCTCACCTGACCTCAGACCTACCTCCTCACCGTGGACTTGTCTGGCAATCTGGACTGTTGGCCCTGATTACATCATTGCATCTGCTCCTCTTGCTTGGGTTCTGTGGGACTACCCCATTGTCACCTCTTGGCTTGCCTACCCCTGAAAAGCAGCCTTACTTGAGCTGCTCCCTGACAGCTCAGGATTCCTGGAACCCTGAGATGAGTTCTGTGGTTCTGACCCTGAACCTGTGCCCCCACAGCTCCCCATGACCCAAGGCTGATCTCCCAGTCCTGTATGACCCTGGGGCAGGCGACAGTCCTGCAAGACTCTATGACATTCCCTGCCAACATAATGACCCTACACACTTCAGCGGTGGTTAAGAAAGGCTATGGGAATTTGTTTGTCATATATGACCAATCTTTGCTGCTTATTGGAAGGGTGATGTTTCAAATATTAGTTGCTCAATGAAAATAAAGGATGGATGTCCCAATGAGGCTCCTCAGGACCCTCTTGATGTGCTTGGATTCAGAGCAATCTGCCTCTTTTAAGGGCTGGAAGCACTTGTTTTGGGGACAAAACTTTGAAAAGCACTTCCCCTTGTCCTGACTCCTTGTTGCTGCCAAGCTCCAGATGCTTGGGACACAGACCTTGGTGCTGCCTGTAAACTTTGGTCACCCCTGGTATTTAGTACTGGTGACACAAGCCCTGTCTCATCCTCGCAGATGTTGCCCTTCAGCCAGGTTGAATTGTTTAATTCTTCAGGCCCATAACTATTTCAGGTCGTGTACTAATGGGCCTGAAATCAGCTACTGTGCAGGGAATGATAAATGACTGTACACTGTGGCTAATGAAGGGGATAGATTATTGGGTTATAAATCAATTAAGTGGTTCTGAGGAAGTTGCAAACCACAAGAAGAAACCACGGAGGGAGAGAAAAACATCCGATGTCTGGAGAAGAGCAGGAGCCATCAGGTGCCATCAGCCATTATGTTATCCCTCAGGGAAGTAGAACACCACCGCTGTAACTCCTTGATCTGATGGTGGTTGCTGAGGCATGCTCTGTGGTTATCAGGGGGTTACCGGCAGCAGGGTGCTTCTTCCAGGAAATAAATCCTGCCCTGCCTGTGCAATCTTAAAGTGGCAGTGTCCTCTGCTCTCCCTCAGATGGTCTGGACTTGTTCTGGACCGTGGCCAGAACTGGCTGTGGCGACTGTCCGCAGAGACTGTTGTCCCAGACACATGTCTGCCAGATGTGTCCAGAAAGGGTCAATCTACCACAAATTGTATTCCCAGGAGATCAACAAGCATTTGTTGACTCTGCAGCATCAAGGTTTCCCTCTATTTGTGGCTCTGCACTCCTCTGGGAGAATATTAAAAGGTTAATGAGCATCCTGGAATCCTTGGCGCAGCAATGTCCAGTGATAGCACATTTGTACGAGCTCAGAGGGTAGAGATGGTCAGAGCACCTGCAACTAAGTTTCCTCTGAGTCCCTGTGCCAAAAGGACAGTCCTTGCCTGAAGGACATGCATCGTGTACAACAGGGGCTAGCTGGGAGCGTGTATCCTGAATGTGTGGGACCAGGTTCATTAGAGTCCCACCATGCAGTGATGTTGCCATGGCCAGGCCAAGAGAATTCTCAGGTGTCTGGCACCTGTGTTAGACCTACCTAACCACACCTCCAACAAATAGCCTGAAAAAAATCCCATTTCTGGCAGTTCTGTTGCTCTCTGGGGCATTGTCCAAATTCAGTATCAGCCTTTTGTCACGGTTTGGGGTCAGGGCACCCCCCAAATCTGCAACAGAACGCTCTCTCCCCCTCCCCACCCAAAAAAAGGGAAGAAAGGAAATAAAGGATAGAGACTTATCAAAGAGGAAAGGAAGCTAGAACAGCTTTACTAAAACATGAAAATGATAATAATAATAATAAAAGGTAAATATATACAAATATGTACAAAATCAGTATCGAGTCCAACCCCCCCAATCGTAAATCNTGAAGGGCAATCTCATGTATGAAAGTTTTGTTCCTGTTCTCTTTGCAACAGGCTCAAGCTGCCTCCTGTGCACAGCGTAGCGTGGGGAGGATGTTAGGAACAGAGAAATACATGCACAACTACTCTTCTTGGTTTGTATGGGAAGAGTGATGGGGCTCAGCCTTGAGTATGACTGTGGGGACCAAAAGTAACCATGATAAGTGCATTACTCAGGCTCCCTGTGTGCAGTGGCAGGATTGATACTGTTGGAGCCTGGGCACTGGCGTGATCACACAAGCAGGCTGAATAATCTGCATCCCCTGACAGGGCTGATGTGCAGCTTGTTTCTGTCATAGGAAAGATTCTCCCTACAGCATCTGGAGAGTCCAAGGCTTTCCAGCAGACATGAAGAACATGAAGTATGCAACATGCACTCTGCTTTCTGCGATGTTTTTTCAACCTAATGTTCTTTGGGACAGGTCTGGAAAAGCTCCCAGTTTGGGAAGACTGAACGATGACAAGAAGCTACCATTATCTGGGAGCCCCATGGCTTCTGTGCTTCTCATTGTCTTCAAACTTCTTATTTTGTTCTGTACGAGCAATCCGTTAGAAAACCAGCAATGCAGCATTTTCTAAATTCTAATGAGCTGTTTTCTAATAGCTATCTAATGAGCTGTGGCAAACAGCAAAGAAGCCTGTGTTTGCTTTTATCTCTTTAACTACAACCTGTCCTAGAGGCAAAGCATCTCAAGGGAGAAGTGAACCTGAGGCTGAACAGATACTCCAGAGAGCGAGACTTGTCCTCTGCTGTTGATGGTGTCTCTGTTGCAGGCCTGGAAGGTGCAAGCACATGCATTATACCATGTGTCTGAGCTCTGGCTCAGCAGGAATCGGTCTGCAAAGCCCTGCATCTTTCTCACAGAGGAGACTGTCTTGATCAAGCTTTGACTGCTCTTGAATAGTTAAATTTTGCTGAAAACAGAACATCTTCAGGGAATGGAGATGAACTGAGGAGCAGGGACACAGGCATTTGTATTAGAGGTACTCATCTAGGCTGGGTGTGTGGACTTGTCTCTGCAAGGACCCTGACACAGGTCATCACACCCAGACGTCTTTAACCCTCTTGGTCAAACTTAGACCTGTTCATGTCTTTCCAGCCCTCCTCTCCAGGGCAGAGCTAAGACAAAGGTCTTCACAGGAAGAGTCTCTCTTTTTGCACCTGCACTTAGGTTTCTGACCAGATCCCAGCAGGGTAGGGACTTTCCCAAAGTAGCATCTGTGCCTGGGTTTGCATCTGAGTAGAAGCTGGTGACCATTTCATTGTGCTGCCTGAGGACCTCACTTCAGGTATAGTTTCCAGGTAGAGCTTTAGTCTGCAAACTCCAGCATACATCTGTTGACCTAAAAGGCCCATCTAGCAGGAGAGAGTGGAAGTCATGAGCATTTGAATGCATTTTGTCATGTTGGGTAGAATGTTATTACAGAATCGATCTCTTTAATACACTGGGATATTAAAGAAGCCTCAAGAAGGGCTGAGCTGACCCTCTCTTTGCCAATATTTACCTGCTTTATTAACAGTAAGAGGTCCACCTAATCAGCCTGCAATTCCTCCAGGAGGCAATTTTTCTTTTCGTGGTGAGGGTACATCCAGTCAGACTGCAAGAAATAAGCTGCTTGGCTTTCCCTTATTTGTGCAGAGAAGCCCAGAAAAGGAAGTCCCACCTGTAAAATCCTGCAGGGCAACCTTTAAGCGATGTCTGCATCTTCAGTATTCAGGTGCTGAACTTCCCACCGGGACGAGCGCTCAGGTGATAACTCTCTGCTTTTGATCTATTGGATTTTGCAGTGACTTTGGTATGGTGATGAGACTGCAATATCCCATAATAGATGGCTGTTTCTAGCAAGAGCTCTGCTATAATTGTATTTATGAGCAGAATACTTATAGAGGCCTTCGGGGAGCTTCAAGTGTAAAAACATTCCTATAACAACATATAGACAGCCAACAGCCAAGCAATTAATTTCTTGACTACAAGTGGTGTTTGGGGCTCCGGCCGGGTATGCAACATCCATTAATGCTGCAGATACTCCGCTGAAGGGAATGGGGGAGCTGCTGGCTGGACACTCAGTCTTTTCTCTGTGCTTTGTGTACTTAAAATTGTTTTTAAATAAACTGCACTGGTGCTAAAGGAGACCACTAAAGTTCTGGTGTGTTCTGGGGCAAAATACAGTTTTTTGTCCCTGGCAGTTTGTGTAGTAGCAACTCTCCCTCCCAACTTGTCCTTCCAAAGCTGGGGCAAATACAGACCCCTGAGGTCCAGGCACCAAAATGGAAAATGAGAGATGAGTTTTCTAGGCCTGGTTGTACTCCTGATTTGTTGGATATCCTCGCCTCTATTTCTCTCTGATCTTCCTTTTCTCTCTCAGATGATGCCTCCCTACATGGTTGTGAAGGCCCCAGTGCAACCAGCCCCAAGCTCTGCTAGTCCAGACAATGCCATCACTAACAAGGGATGGTCATGGCTCCATACCCTATGAAGTCAAACAAAGGTGAGTTTTCTTCACAGGAATCTCATTGCCTGTGTTTTGTTGCTGCTTTACATGAATTTAACTTCATAACAGGGTATCTCACACAATTCCCATAGAGTGGTGTTAATCAGCCTTATTCTACAAACGAACAAATTATGTTGCCATGAAAGATAGCTTACTTACAGTTTCTGATTAGTGGGGTGGGAGGAAAGTAGATTCTTTTCATCACTTCATGAAAGAATACAACAGGATATTAAAAGAATTATAAAGTTTCCAAATAGAAATTGTTGGGAAAAATTTCCATTCAGTGAAAAATCTGTCACAGAAAATTGCTGAAGCCGAGGACTTATCAAGGGTGGAAGGGCTTCAACAAGTATATTCCACTACAAATAATTTCTGTGGTTACAATATGGATGGTTCAGTATTATAAAGGAAAAAAAAGGTATTAAAAATTGAGTTGTATTCTTGGAAGGTGCTCAAGCTCCTTAGTAAGGAGAGTCTCCGAGTACTCCAAAGCTGCAAAGCCCTTCCCAGAACATGTGTGTAAAAACAGCTGAGCCTATATTGCTTGGATTTGGTACTTTGGGACTTCCTTGTGGTCTTCTGGTTTCTCCTGTACCCTGACTGTGTCAAAACAGGCAGTGCCACAGCTGGTGAAGGAAGGCAGAGAAGTAGAAAGTGCCGCCTTAGGGCTTGGGACCAGGCTGCTCATGCACTGAGAAAGAGAATTAAAGGTATTTGGCTCCCAGGTGAAAGCCGGTGCTATACACAAGGCTTTGCTCAGAAGGAGCAGCTCTACTTTGAGAAAATGTCTCTTTAATAATCACAGGTTTCTGTGCTTTAGCTGGCCACCTGCAGCAGCCTGGAAGGATTTTCCCCCAGATACCAGGTTTTCCTCATTTAGAGGGAGGGTGTTTTTCCTAATCTCTTCTAATGCCGAAGGATAACTGCAGCTGGGGATGCAATGCTTAGTGGAGTGATTCTGGTGGCTGAAGCAGCTCTACCTTGAAGCTCTTAAAGCCCTACTAGAGAGGTATGTGTGTGCTTGTGTCTGTAACTGAGCCTAGCTTGAAGTGCGCTACTAGAGAGATTGTTATGTCTGCACAGGATATAGTTTGCAAACCCCTATTGTGTTTTTGTTGCATAATAAGGAGAAGACATTACACATTTTCAGGGATGCTGGGATAGTTAGCAAAGGAAAAGTCAAAGTCAGTGGAAGAAGTGTTACTAAGGGTAAGAGGGAGCTTGACTGAACGGGGAACTCATGGCTGACCTCCAGTGCTAAAAGGATGTGCAAGTGGAGAAGGTGACACAGGATGAATAGGAAAAAAGGTTTGCCCTGTTATACAAGGTGGTGTTAGGAAGGCCAAAGCTCAACAGGCAGAGCTTCTACCAGTGTGTTAGCAGCAAAAATACTTTATAAGGAAACTGTGGGTATGCTACTGAATGAGGATGTGACACAGTGACAACAGGTGCAGAGAAAGCAATGTTTTGTTTTGTTCTGTTGATGGAGAAAACAGAATGGCAGGAGTAGAGAAGAGACCCAGGGCTGCCTCATGTTCTGAGCACCCTGCTCCTGGGATTTCTTCATCACACACTACACAAGTGATCCAGGGCTCCAAATGCCTCATCTCTGAAAAATAACAGGGACCGTGGTTGTGAATTAAAGATCCAACATCACCGCACCAAAGAAAGTGCTTCAATTAATTTTAGTCTCAGAATTCAACCAGTTGGGGTAGGGATACAAACAGGTAATGGGCTCTCCTCCTTTGGAGGTTTTTAAGACCTGTCTGTACAAAGACCTGAGCAACCTGGCTGATCCAGGATCAGAGTCTGATGTTGGACTAGAGAACTCCTGGTGTCCCTTCCCAACTGAGTCATGCTGCAACGGAGTTCATGTTAATCAGTGTAGTCTGAATTTTAGCTGAAGGTCTCTAATAAACACTTGAAATGTGAATCCTGATGTGAGGATTTTCTGTGCCCTTTTTTTGAAGGTGTTGGCCTAGGCCTGTGTCGGAGATGCCTGCAGCTCTGCTTTGGCATCCCCACGCTGCAGGGATGAGGTCCTGCACCAGGCCCTGAGTAGGCCGCACCTTGAGTCCTGTGTCTAGTTCTGGGCCCCTCAGTTTAGGAAAGATGTTGAGTTGCTCGAACATGTCCAGAGAAGGACAATGAGGATGGTGAAGGGGCTGGAGCACAAGCCCTGTGAGGAGAGACTGAGGGAGCTGGGGGTGTTTAGCCTGAAGAAGAGGAGGCTCAGGGGAGACCTCATTGCCCTCTACAACTCCCTTAAGGGATGTTGTAGCCAGGTGGGGGCTGGTCTCTTCTCTCAGGCTACCAGTGACAGAACGAGAGGACACAGTCTTAAGCTGCGTCAAGGGAGGTTTAAGCTGGACGTTAGGAAGAACTTTTAAAGAGAGTGATTTCCCATTGGAATAGGCTGCCCAGGGAGGTAGTGGAGTCACTGTCCTTGGATGTGTTAAAGAGGCTGGATGATGTACTCAGGGACTAGATTTAGATTATCAGATGATGAGATGATATTGGGTAACAGGTTGGTGATAGGCTAGGTAATAGGTTACAGGTTGGACTTGATGATCTAGATGGTCTTTTCCAACCTTGTTAATTCTGTGATTCTGACCCTGGTCTGATTTTACTGTTGCATGCTGATACAGCTGACGAAAGTACAGGTTGTGGAGGTCACTGGATCTTCAGTTTCATCTCTCTCCCTTCCCAGCCCTAGCAAAGCACCGCAAATACTTTGGAAAAGCTTTGCTTGCTTGTGACTTTCTGAGATGGCCCCTTGAAAATAGTGCAAATGTCCTCAGTGTCCTTCTCTTCTCGGGTGCTGGCTCAGCAGTTGACTTGAAATATGACTTTATCCAGAGTAAAATGACCACCATTCACTTTCAAAGTTCACGATTGTTGGCACACCTCTGTCAGTGCAATTGTGCCAGGCTCTCTGCAGATATTTTAAAATGACCAGACCCAGCTGGCTTGTCCTTAAGAGGATTTCCATCTAACCAGCCTAGTGTGGTTGGTTGGTTGTTAGATGCTGGAAGTTCACATCAGAACTCAGCTGCTGTGAAGCTGACTACACCAAGGTCTTTTCTTGGGATGCTGATTCAGGGCAGACACTGTTTCACCAGAATATCTGTGGTACATCCCTGTGTATTTGCCACTGAGATAGGCTCTTCTCCTGCCCTCAGCCTCCCAGCTGCCCCATGGGGAAGGTCTTACACATGTAAATACTCATACACATCTACAGAGTGCTGCAGAGATGGTTGCCTCACCAGAGAGACCCTGCAGGGGCTTGCTAGTCCAAGGACCTTAATGAAGGGTGTCATTCAACTGTTCCTACATCCTCCTTGGGAAGCTGCTGGGAAGGTGCAGAGCTGCCTGCCACTGAAAACTGCCGCTAATTGGACCTTATTAAAAATTTACTTCTGTTTTACAATAAAGCTGGAGTATTTATCTTCCCCCAGCAAAGTCATTAATTAACAACACAAATGGGTTATGCTGCCAGGAGAACAGAAAAGCTCTAACTGTCAATACAGTGACCTCACCGCAGCCCTTCCCGCCAGCTCTGCAGGGAAAAGCAGCCTCCCACATAGCCCCGTAGAGGTCTACGTGCACATGAACAGCTTCTGCTGGTTGTCTCTCATGGGGTGTGAGCTGTAGGATTTCCTATTTCCTCCAGAAAGCAATTAGGATGCTGGAGTATGTCCTGGAAAATAAGTTCTTATTTTAGAATAAGAGCTTATCACCTGATAGAATCAAGATGCCCAAGAACTGGAGATCATTTAAGGTCTAGTGAAAAGCCTCAGATATTCCTGCAGGATGCCCTGGGTGACATCTCTGTGGCCAGTTTGTCTCAATGGGCCGTACTACAGCAATACCACCCTTCCATTGCTACAAGTTGAAGGGCTGTGGCTGCTATTTTTGCAGAGGTCATTGTTTGTTGGGTAAAACCACATCATGCTGGTATCCCAGCTTGGGAGACGTGAGATTTTGAACACAGCCACAGGCCTGTAGGATTATAGGATGAAAAACCAGGTCTTTCTTTGACTGAAGGTTCCTGTGCAATTGTCCATTGCATTATGGTGAAGCAAAATGTCTAAGTATGGTTATTGGATGGACATTTGGTGACCAGCTGGTTTTGCCAGGTGGGCTTTAGCGCTCTCATTTCCTGCATCTTGAAAAATGTCCCAGTTCTGTCTCTTTGCAAGAATCAGAGCTGAGTCTGCAGAAGATGCTGGGGGCTAAACCTCAGTCTTGCTGTGAGGCCTTGGCTGGGTGTGTGGGTGTCCCTGTGGGAGCAGGGTTAAGGAGAAGTGCTCTTCCTTTTTGCCATGACAACCTGTTGGATCCTGAATTTTCCGTTACCCTTGTAGATGGAGAATTCACTTTCAGTTCAGCATTGGAAATGGCACAATTTTCATAGATGCACGGTTCTTTCCCCAAGGAATTGCACCCCCCTGCACAAGCAAACAGCAAAGTTGTTCCTTGCTTTCCTGCAGGAAGATCTCTAGAGATCTCTAGCACACTGGCAGAGCAAAGGCATCACATAGAGAGATAAATCCAGCTTTCCCCTTGAGCTCTCCAGGCCAGGTTGAACAGCAGAACATAGACTCTGGTTGAGGCATATACTGGTCTCCTTCATCCTCCACCCTATTTGCAGACTTGCATTGCTCTGAAAGAGCTGCCTTTTGTTCTGCAGCCAAGTGTGAAACCACCTAGTGCTCTGCTGCAGCTGTCTCCACAAGCTGCAGCCATCATGTCCATGTCTTTTTAGCCTGGGGTGGGCAGGGAGTAAAATTCCTCCAGTTACAGAAATGGTCATGGGAGGGAAGCTGTGAACCAGGTCTCCAGTTAGGTGCAGCTCTGTGGCACCTGTCTGGATGTGACATGAAAATGCACCTGCTAAATGTTATAAGAAGCTTCAGAGATTCAGTGTGACACATGCAAAGCAATAGCTGGAGTTTAGTCAACACTCCATCAGTTAGAAGTCTATATTTCCAATTATCTGCGGACAGTTTGCCTTCAAGGGTAATTGGCTTCCCGCAGCTCTCTAGAACAGATGTCAGGGAGCTCCTTCTCTTCCACAGAGGAAAACCTGGAATGGTTTACCGCATGTGATACTGTGGAGGTGTCAATATCAGAGGCAAGGCAGGATTTCGGGAAGAATTCGGTGCTCTCCTCATGCAGAACTTCACAGAGGCTCCAGCCTCTAAAACCTGAGAGGTGTTAACTACCCCGTCCTGCTCATGGATAGTTGGGCTTAGAAACCTACCCAGTGAAGCAACCCTGAGGCAGTGTCCCTGTTCCCTGAGGAGACCGCCAGCAGATAGGCAGAGGAAGGCTGGCTCAACTCTGTTTCAGAATTTAAAAGTTTGGGATTCAGTCCAGATTAGCCTACAACCTTCAGCTTACAGAACTGGAAAGTGCTCATTTCAGGTTTCTTTTAAAATTTAGAGAGAAATCACAATGGGACACAGAACTTCATGGATCTGCTGCAGGCCCTCCAACAAGAGACATTTTTGAAGCATCTTGATTTGCTTTTTGTTTCCCTTTATCTTTGAGTTGGCTAGGGTCATGTTTTCAAGCTTCTCCTAACTGCAAAGAGCAGCCGATGAGTCCAAGGGAGAAGTCAAAATTCTCTTGTCACTAAGTGACCCTGCAAAGTGAGTTTCAAGTAAGACATAAAATACTGGTAGAATTGACAAAAGTAAGTGACAGAATATTCATTTTACTCCCGAGAAAGGCCAGGAAGAACAGCATCTCCTCTCAGTGCAGGGACAGACTCGCTCTTTCATAGTCCAACACAGGAACATCAAAGAAAGACTAATAGATGGAGAAAACAGGAAGACAGGAGTAGAGGAGAGACCCAGGGCTGGCTCACACTCTAAGCACACTGCTCCTGGGATTTCTTCATCACACACGACACAAGTGATCCAGGGCTGCAGATGTCTCATTCCTGAAAAATAATAGGGACTGTGGTTGCGGAATTAGAGATTCAGCATCATTGCACCAAAGGAAGTGCTTCAATTAATTTTAGTCGCAGAATTCAACCAGGTCAAAGTTTATAGACTTCCAGGATAGACTCACAGAATGACTTGGGTTGGACGGGACTTGAAAAGATCACAAGTTTCACCCCTCTGTCTCTGGCAGGGTCATATTCCACTGGACCAGGCTGCTCAAAGCTTCATCTGACCTGGCTTTGAGCACTTGCAGAGACTATGCGTCCACACCCTAGAAAAGGTTGCCCAGAGAGGTTCTCACCATCCTCATGACCAGAGGCAGCTCCCTCAGGCTGCCCTCGTGTGCCCTGGTCCTTCACCATCCCCAGGGGCTGCGGCTGTCGTTTGTGTCCTCCCTCTCCTTGTCAACCCCCCAGTGTCTGTCCTGGCTGGGGAGACCTGTGGTGCCTGGTTATTATGGGTAATCTAACTTTTGTTGACACAGTGGAACTCAGTTGGTTTTAGTCTAGTGGGAATTTTTTGAAAACTCTCATTGTGAACAAAGTGAGCAGGAGTCTGTTGATGTTCACAAGCTAAACTCCCTGTAAATGCCACTGGCACAAAACACAGTCTGTTCCTCTGCATGGTGCTGAGGGGTCAGCGTATGTCCTCAATTTTTCCCTTGTCAGCACCAGCTTTGCTGGCTCCTGCAGGAATCTGCATCCTGGAGGCTGATGAGCCCTGAGACAGGGGTGCTGCTGCCTGACTTGACCTGACCTGACCTTGGTTGCACTTATCTTAGTATCTTAGAAACCTTTTGGTTGGATGAGACCTTCAAGATCATCAAGTCTAACCATTCACCCAGGTCACCATTAAACCATGTCCCTCAGCACCATGTCTACACAGCTTTTTTGAATCCCAGGTTTATCCACAAAACTCATCCCTGGCTGTTCGATATACAAAGTGCTGTGGCACATCTGTAATATGAGTTTTCTGTAGGTTTATGAATATAAACATTTAATAAACTAATCTATAGAAGTTAGACAATATGTGAAACCGCTTTCCCTGGGACTGTGGAGTGTTTGGGTTCCATATGAGAAAAAAATGTGGTCAATATATTTACCTCAGACAACAACAGAACAGTGACCATTTGAAGTCCTTGTCATTTGGGGAGCTCCAACAGGGTTTCTTCATCACCTGCCCTAAATCATGATCTTTCCCAAGCTCCAGATTGACTGGAAGGAGCACATGCAGATTTGTCTCTTGCCAGGAACATACCAGGAAAAAGTTTATTTAACGCAGAGAAGATGAAACTTTGCCTTATCCATCATTGCTGTTCAGAGCAAAATAAAGGCGCCAATTGATTTTGTGTTAGGAGGTAATTAATTGTTGTGCAAAGCCAGGTTTAGAGTTTAAAGGCCGCATTACTACAGCTAGGACCTCTGGCTGTGTCAGCAGCAACTGGCAGCTGAGAAATGTGAAGCAAGGAGCAGAGTTTGCCCTGAGCAGCTAGTCTGTGTGCTCCAAAAATAGGCAGAATTCACAAGAAGACAATGAAGGATGGAGCTAGAGCTGAGGAGGTGTTAGAGCACGTAGCAATAGGACCTGTAGGACTAATTCTTTGCCACACCAGTGCTTGGTGCCAGGTGGTTCCTGATCCACACTGGCAAACTAGGAGGAGAATTGTAAGCAGTTTCACCAGCAGGACAAAGAGCCAGGCTTTCCGTGGAAGGAATTTGCTCATCTTTGGTAATCCAGGACTCTGATGCTGACTCACACCCATGGTTAGCACGGCACAAGCACTGCAGCAGAGATCGCAGCATGGATTCTCTTCAGGCTGCTCTTGACTGATGTCTTCGTGTGAATTGCCTGCTGATGCTCAGCGCACCACTCCCTTGGTTCATGTCCCATAAAAAGCTCTGCAGGACTGAGCAGCGGGTTCCTCCCTGGGCTCAGCATGGCTGAGTAAAGAGGAGCCAGGTAGGAGGCAATGTTTTTTTGAGATACATGCTTCCCTTCTCTAGGATGCTTGCTTCCATTCAACAGTGTGCTCTGAACCATAACTTTGCCAAGAGCATGTTTCTACTGCTCAGAAGATGGAAAGCTTTGGAAAGGGACAGACCAGGTAGGAAGCTAAGAGAATTAGTGAGCGGTTGCCTGATGTTCAAAGGGACACAGGGAACCTTGGGCTGAGTTTGTGATGAAGCAAAGGATGCTCCATGTCATGGGCCTCTGTGAAAAACAGCATATGATTGAATGTCAAAAACTTCACAGGCAATTAAAATATTGATTGTTCGACTTAGAAGGACTGGATGAAACTCATGGCATTTCTAAACAAAGCAATTAATCTGTTCAAGTTATGGTACAACCTGAAAGAGCAAACAAGAGATGAGATGGTCTTCAGATGAAATCTCTTTCCTCCCACTCTTTTAGGATTAGTGTGGCCTCAAAGTATAAAGAAGACTTTCCTGAGTTCTCTCTTTTCCATGTCTACCTCATGTGTCATTACCCTCCTAGACATCCAAAGTTCTGTCATGTGCTGCTGCATCTGGAAAGGTTGGTTTGATGAGCAAGAGTCCTTATCCTATGACTTGTCCATTGGCAGGATTTATACTTGTAGAAAACAGATACTAAAAAATCATGTTCTGTAGTGCTGGGTGACGACATGAAGCTTCTAGCGGCCACATTTTGGCTGGAGGAGGTTTCTAACTACCCAAGTGAGTTAGTTCATAAGCTGCAGCACTGCTAGAGGGTCCTGTCACATTACAGGTGAGGTATAAAACTGACCATCTGTGAAGCTTCGCTGTATATCCCGGAGTATGTCATAAAATATTCCTCCTGATTAAAGCCCCCGGGATCTTCAGCTGGAGGACCCTTCCCCCACCTTTTCCTCCTTTTATAAGGTGCTTGAAGTTGAATGGCACCTGATTCCACCCCAGAGCATCTGCATTTGGGTAGCACGTGGGCTCTGGCATTTACAGAGTTCAAGTACTTTAGCAACCCTTTAAAGTGAAAGTTGTGGAGTACCAAGTGCTTGGCTTCGGCCCAAGCAAAGTATTTTTCTGAAGAGGGGCAGTTCCGTAAGACAACAGGCATGACTGTCAGTAACGCTGTTGACTCATAGGGCTGTTCACTCCGAAAATGAACTCAGGTGTTGTCTGGCTTTGACTCGAGATTTTGGATGTTAAGTGCAGACCCAAGGAGAAGAGCAAATTGGGAAGGACAGAGAGCTGCAGGTTCCACATACAAGAGGCTCAGTAAACTGCATTTTATTTTTCTGTAAAGACAGTGTATTTTGGACTAGGAATGGTCAAAGCAACAACACGTCATGGACAATTTATCCTACATGTGCCCTGGAGTCTGGTTTGGAAAACTACCTCAGCAAATCTCCCTTGTTGTGTTAATGGCCCTACTACTGGTAATGATGTAATGTCCTATCGATTATTTATCCATTGTTAATAGCCATGTATTCCCAGATGAATACTTTGGTGTAACTGCAAGGGAGAGCGTTTAATCTTTGACTGAATGCAAAGCTTGTGCCAGACACAGGATCCAGACCCTAAAGGGTGATAAAGAACCTTTCCCAACAAATTTGTAAAATTCATTTAACCAGGACCAGACTTGGCAGGGGGGGTGTCCTAAAAAAGGCTGTAGCCTATTCATAGACACCAGCAAGGGTTTGTAGGCTCTGGGGATGCTGTCATGGCATCTTCCTACCTGGTCTTCTGCTGGCAGACTCGTTCAGTCTCTGTGCTGTGAACACATGCAGGAGAAGCATTTACATAGGCAATGCTGCCTGGGAAAGGGAATGCTGTTTATAGGGACAGAAAGGGTATTCAGCTCAGTACTTACAACTTAAGACCCTCTCCTCCAACATTTCACCAGCCTCATTGGCCTTGGAGTCCAGTCTCTACTAATCACCATACCTGCTCAAAGTCTAGATATTTTACTAAAGAAAAACAATTCTTTTCATTGTTTGCTCTCTGACCTTCATGTTCTCCACCCCAAACTCACCTTTTCCATCCCTTCTTTGCAATTCTGAGGTTGGAAAATGTGCTTTGATTCTGCAAGATGGCATCCTGCAACAGCCAGTTTGCCTTTGAGGCCATTCAGAGGGGCACACAATGCAGGACAAGTGCCCCCTCACAGGCAGGAACCTGGCAGTGAAGGCAAAGCAACAAGTCTGTGGCACAGAGGGACTCTTTGCAAGCCAGGTGGGTCACAGCAAGCCCAGGGGTTTGTTTGCCTATGTCCCTCGGGCTGCTAAACATACTCTTTGGCTATCCAGCCATATGAGCATCTCATCACAGGAATAGCTCTCACTGATCTCTTTGGCAATCTGATTGCTTGCTCTGGTCTGTACACACCCAAGGGCTATTTCAACCAATCTAAACATGTCAGCACTGACAGGGCTGGAAATGTGCCCCTGCACCCAGCCCAGGCAGCCCTATGGAGGAGGGATGGATTCATTGAGAAGCTCTTAGAGAGGACTGGATGGAGATGACGGTCTGAACAGGGTCACAGTTTCTTCTCCAGCATAGAACGCCCTGGATATATTACCTCATTTGATTGCCTCAGGCTCTTCTTTGCCATATACTCCAGTTCTACCCTGCTCAAGCTGTCCCTGCTAGGTTTTCTGCCAAGCACTTTGCACTGCAGAAGGGTTTATCCTCTTCTGCCAGGAGGGCAGCATCTCACTGGCACTCTCCAGCCACCCAAGTCATGAACTGCCCTTGTTTTTTTCAATAAGAGACATGGAGGGTTTAGTTCTTTGTAAACAGATCTTTCAAAGCATTTTACTTTTTTATCATGCAGTCTCTTGGACATGGGTGCAGATGTGACTACTTGTCTGTTCTGTAGATCAGAGTATGAAGCTGGTCATCCAGGAAATGAAGGGTACGTGATTTGAGATCACCTGACAGCATCTTACTTTGAGTCACTTGTGAAGAAGCAGATACAACCCTGTGGGAGGACCAGGGACAGAGTGGTTTTTTCCAGACCTATTTTGAAAATCACATGCACAAGGATTTGCCAATTCCTTTATGACACAGCCCAGGCTGATCCCCAGGCAATTCCAGCCTGCTTACAGAATAAGAAAGGTGTTTTGTGCAAAAAGTGATGAATAACCATATGATTAAACTCAGAAGTATTCACAAGAGTCTCTACTGGTGATTATGGAGGAAATCTTTTTAACTACCCATTGACTTTGCAATCTTGTATTGAATGTGGGGTCACGTGTACATGTGTGTGGATGAGCAAGTGCCTTCCCATGTGTCTATGTGTGTACGTGTCCAGATCCAAGCACATCTGTAACATTTTCCAGAGTTTTTAAAGACTGGAGAAAAACCTTGGTATTGGCAGGAGGCAGCACTGGATGGGCAATGTTTGAGTGTCACCTTGGTCTACTCTCTGCTGATGAGTGGTGGGGAGAGCAGAGGATGGCTCCTTAAGGGTAGGAGAGGAGGAGAGTCCCTGAGATGTCAGGACTGTGGTGGCTGCTGTCATAACTTGCAAAACTGGAGGACACACCTCAGCCATGGCCTGGCTCCAGCCCTGCTTGTTCTCCAGCACCACAGGACAGACCAAGAGTGTTTCTCAAGGAGGTGAAGCCTCTGCAAAAGAGAACAGAGAAACTATAAGGCAAATGTACCTGCATATCTCTTTAAAGGATGGAGTAGATTTATAGACTCTTATCTTGCCTGCCTCTTGATGTCACATTAATGCGAGCAACAGCTGAGGCTTTCGAGTCTTTCTCGTGCAGTTGAAAGAACTGAAAACACATGTTTGAGTTGCTAATTAGAGCCTAAGCCAAGGTTTGCTGTAGAAATCCTGATTACTCTCCTGTTGCTAGCAACAGAAACCAAAGCAATCCCTTCCTGTACATGCCACATTTTCCCTGAAGAGCGGCTCTGGGATCCTTTACTGATCTCTGGGGTCATGTTTGTTCAGCTGCAACTAGAGAAATGTTTTGCCTTTGTTGCAATGGATAGGAATTCAAAATGCAATTAACTGGCAGCCCAGGCAGAGATACAGAATTTGGTGTCCCGGGTAGTGCCTGTCCCCCATGGCCAGCCAGCCAGGAGCAGCCTTCTCCCAGAAGTTCCTGAGACCATGG
The DNA here is from genome assembly GCA_013389965.1 of Todus mexicanus. Classification (NCBI taxonomy): domain Eukaryota; kingdom Metazoa; phylum Chordata; class Aves; order Coraciiformes; family Todidae; genus Todus; species Todus mexicanus. The sequence goes on from WEIS01042187.1 coordinate 18,314, forward strand.
AAAACCAGATTCTCCTGTGAACAACCAAATGAGGTCCACACATCAAGGGCTACCTTCAAGTGCCTTCATGACCTCACCTCAATCTATCCCATCATAGATTTAGATTGGAAATAAGAAGAAAATTCTTCATTCTGAGAGGGGTGAGACATTGGAACAGGTTGTCCAGGGAAGCTGTGGATTCTCCATCACTGCTTATGTTCAAAGTCAGGCTGAATGGGGCTTTAATCAACCTGGTCTAGCGGGAGGTGTACCTGTCCATGGCAGCGGGTTGGAATGAGATGACCTTTA
>WEIS01042193.1:0-14339 GCA_013389965.1 Todus mexicanus
TTTGCAGCTGCTCTGCTTCACCTGTCAGTGGCAGGGATCACTTAGGAAAATTGACACTTAATTGTTCATTTTTAGTCAGTGATGAGAAAGAATGGTTCTAATTGTCGTCTGAGAACACCCGGAGAACTGGGTTGGGAAGCAGGAGTAATTAGCCCCTTGCCAGAGGAGCAATCCAGCTGCAGAAGGGTTGTTGTCTTCATGAAAAGAGGCAGGAAAATAATCCAAGCATTGGTTTAGTGGGTTTGTAGGTTGTTTGGATTCTCTCCTCCAAGAAAGTTGCTTGTCTGCAGCTTGATTGGGTTTTTTATGGAAAATAATGATATTCAGTGGGAACCGTCAGTAGCTCTGGGGCTAAATTGACGGACGGTGGGTGTGTGGGTGTGAGAGTTTTGTTTAGTGTGTGTCTCAGCTTTATCCCATTTGAAAATTCACTTGCCCTCGTGAGGAAATAGTTCTTGTCTGCAAGGATGTTGGAGCCTGGCCCAGGCTGCCCAGAGAGGTTGTGGAGTCTCCTTGTCTGCAGAGATTCCAAAGGCACCTGGACACTGCGATGCTGGGCCCCCTGCTCGGGGTGACCCTGCTGGAGCAGGGGGGTTGGACAAGGTGATCTCCAGAGGGCCCTTCCAACCATTTTGTGATTCCATGATTCTGTGATTCTCATGGAAGATGAAACACACCCAGTAAGATGCAGCATGGTGCGTTGGGTCTCTACAGCATCTCCAGGGTGCAGCTTCGTGCCAAGGGTGAGAGCAAGACTTGGTCCACAGAACCACACTTTGGCAACTCCTACTCCTTTTAAACTGTGGAAGCTGAGTTCAAGCAACCGATCTTTCACTGCTAACGTGCTACCGGTAACTAAACTGACAAGCAGTTTTAATGATCAAAAAGAAATTAACACAAAATTACATTATCCTTCCCACGCACGCTGTGTATTTGAGTGTTGGGGAATTGCTGTTCCTGACGCTGAGAACATCAGCGTTGATCAAGGCCATTATTCTGCTTGAGGGTTTTTGACAGCAGCTAAAAATGAGAGCACTTGAAACTGAAGCTGCGTTTCATGTGTCTTGGCTCTACCAGAAGCGAGTGCCTGGGTTACCTTAAGCACGATGACGACCAGTTACAGACACGTGTGTGTCAACGCTCGGTTTCATTAAGCAAAACCTCTCTCCTCGGGGTCTCAGCAAGCACTTGTGGTTTAAATGAAGAATAATCTGCCATGGAAAATGAAGCACTCGCCAGTAGCATAGCGCTTAGCGTAATATTGCAGTTGCTGCAGCGAGTTCAGTGAGGCCATGAGAAGCAGCAATGACAAGTGAAAACATTGCTAAGGCAAAAATGGCCCGAGATGTGTCTCGCTGGGGGTGGGTTCTTCCTCTGTTGTCATCTCCTGTCTCCAGGCGCCGTCCTCACCTGCCAGTACCACAGAGGGAGATCTCAGCCCTGTTGAAGGTTTGACNCAAAGACCTTTGGCAGCAATAATCTTCCATTTGCATGTAGAAAGGAGTTACGAAAATGGAATTTCATAGGCAGTTGTTATTCAAAAAGATCTTTGGTAGGTATTCTGATCAGCCTAACCCATGCTTGCCTTCTTCTGATGCGTTCCAGCTTAGGAGTTGAGAATTGCCCAGCAAAGTCTCTTTTTGCTTAGTTTTTGAAGTCTCCCAACAACGTGTCTCGCTGAGGTCAGGAACCTTTAGTGTGAAAATGCTGGGTGGTTTGGGAGGCAGAATGAGGCCAGAATATGAGGTGCTGCGTTTCCGTGGTGTTTCAACCTGAAAGTGTCCTTCTGGTAGAAAAGATGGGATGTGATCTGTGTTATCTCTTCCACCCTGGGCCGTGCTTGCACAAGAGTTTGTGAGATGCTGAAGGCAACCTGCGCGCTGTGGCCGTGGGAGGTGCAAGAGAAAGGAGACCCAAGCCAGAGATTTCCAGCAGATTGCTGCTCGAACTTGGAACAGCGAGCACAAAACCAAGGGCGGCTGCAATGCTGCAAAGCGTGGAGGGGCTTCACGTTCCTGTGACATTTGGTGGACCGTGAAAGGACACCTCAGGGACACGAGGATGTGGCCTGAGCTCTCTTGCAGCGTTGGGGGCTGTGTCGTGGATTCGATCAAGCACAAGCAGCACATGCTCATTTTACAATCCCTTTTTACTCTACAGCTATTTGCGAGTACAATGAAACCATTATGGAAGCTGCCCGTTGGAACATATGTTACTGATTTAAAGAACATTCAGGCTTTAAAAGTTTTTGCTTCTGATGTCAGAATTATCTGTACAACCCAAGCATTGTGTGCTGACACATGGGCCGGATCATTGTTATCACAGTGCGGCTTGATAAATTCAACTTGATTTCTGTAGACCGGAGACAAGATACTTTTGTCCTCTCATTTTGTAAGACTGTAGTTTAGCTGGTCTTTTAAATTCCAAATCTCTCCGATTACCAGCGCATTCATTTTCAGAGCAACCTTTAGAAATAAGTAATATCTGCAGCAACGGCTCTTTTAGATGTATCGCTCCCGAAGATTTATTCAGCAGATGCATGTGTGCGTGGAGATTCTGTTTGCAAGTTCAGTGGATTTAGTGTTTCATTTCCAGGTGAATGATGTGAAACCAGCTTCCAAAAGAAACGGTGGTTTTCAAGCTGATGAATGTGCTCGGGGTTGTGCTGTTCAAGTGTTTACTGGGTAGCTTGAGCTCACTGGAGCTATTCGAGATTTATTGTGGTGAAACCACGAGCAGGATTTGGCTCTCTAGCTCTGGTCTCCGTCCAGTAAAATCTTGGCTGGAGCAAATTGATCCCTGAAGAACAAATGCGTTGGATTAATGGAGGAACACACTATTTCTCAAACTCGTTATTGGGTGTTGTAAGCCAAGCTGGGCCTTACCCTGTGCTCTCCCTTCAGTCTGAGGGGGGGTGATGACAAGATGGGAGCATCAGATTTCATGGGAAAAAATCCTAAACGCTTGTGCACAAGTTGAGAGGGTTTTGCCAAGACCCTCACAGAAACACAGAGCTGTTTGCTGCGTTCCCATCCCTGCAGCAGGATCTGGAGGTAGCTGGAACCCAGGTTTCAAACCCATCAGTTTATTAATATTATTTACAAATGGAGGTTTGTGGGTTCAGGGTGAAACCGGGGGTGTCTGTGTTGGTTTCTTGGCACTTTGGGATACTAAAAACATGCTCTGGTTATTTGGTGCGTGTTCTGCAGGCGAGTGTGTAGGTGTGTGTGTGGAGTAATTACTCTGGAGGACACTGGTTTGGCAATCTCAGAGGCTCTAATCCTGTTTATCACAACCAAAGACATGATGTACAGAATCCCACCCCATGCTCTGTCTCTCCGCTTCAAACCTGACCTGCAGGTACTGTAGCAGAAGTCAGCAGGATGTGTAATTGCTTTGTCTATTCATTCCTTGCCTTTTTTTGCCTTCCATGGCACTCAGGATGGGACACTTGTCCACTGGATTGAATTATCCGTTGTGTTCATTAACAGGAGCTACTTTTCCATCCCAGGGTCCCCTGGTTCCTTCTAGATGCTCTGTTGCTTGGACATCACTCTGTGCTGCGTCATACGACCGACTGCCACCAGCTTCCTACAATGTCTCATCTTTTTCCTATTTCAGCTGTCAAATTCCTCAATTATATTGCCTACCCTATTTTTAGAATAGATGCTCTTCTTTTCTATACACTTATACCATGCCTCAGACAGGAGGCTTCTGGGCTCTGAATACATCTCATTAATTTTAGTCTCAATTATTTTTGGAGGGAGTGCTTTGTTGCACTACATGTATAATTAAGAGTGGATTTTCTCTCTTACTACTCTGGTAAATTGTTATTAAGAGTTAATTATTACATTAATTTACTCTGGTAAGTTATTACCAGAGCTCAGCTTTCCATTAATTCTATTTTATGTTGAAAAGTCACGAGCTTCATCTCCCTAGCTTGGGCTGCTCAGGCCCGCTGCCCTTCACAGGAATGAGAACATCGCCGTGTGCTCCACAGCTCCTCACTCGGCGCTGACCCCCTCCTGGGTGGACATGCCAGATGCTGTAGAGCTGCTCCCAGAGGAGACCCTCCCATCTCTTGCAAGCCACTGAGTTCTTTTCTCACCAGCCAGAATATTTCAGCAGTGTTTTCACAAGTGCAGGTGCACGCGGTGCTTGGGAGCAGCTTGCTTTGAGCTCCGTTGCCATTTCGCCTGACAGCAGCCGTGCTCTCGGGGGCAATTATCTGTGTTGTAATTAATGAAGGAATTTTCTCTGATGCTGCAGCGTGATTCAAGCAGCTTCCAAAAGATCAGTTGGTTAGTTACTGCAAAAAATATTTGCAGATGTGCTTTGCTGCAATAACATCTCTGACTGGAGAGCTTGTGTGGTAGAGTTAGGTTGATAGTTGGACTCGATGATCGTAAGGGTCTTTTGCAACCCAACTGATTCTATGATTCTATCACTCGTTATGGACTCAGGAGTAAAGATCTGCAGGGCCAAGATGTGACTGCCTGGCCCAGCCTCTAGCCTGACCCCAGAGTCCACAAAGGGACCTTTGCTCCTGGCTTTAGCTTGTAGCAAAGTTCTGCCATCAGGGCTGGGTGGTGGAATTTGCCTTTTGCCTCTTCTCCTCGCTGCTACCTGTCTACACAAGCAGAGAAGGAGGGACAACAGTCATTTGCTCTCTGTAGGAGCTGGAGAGCTCTTCTTGAGGGGCAGTGGTGAAAACCCCTTGGCTGATACCAAACGCTTCATACAACACAGTTTGTGCTTTCTCAGTATCATGTTTCATGGGTTAAAGATGAGCTTGGGAGAGCCAGCTGCAGCCTCGTGATGAACCAGTTCCCATCAGCTTCCATGTCTTGTTCTTTCCTGTGGTGTCTGCATAACCTTTTTTAAATAATGATCCCCTGTTGTCAAACACTGGGTTGCGTTGCAAACCTGCAAGTACCCAAGGTATGGAATATACAGCCTAATTCCCTTGTCCTGGATACTAATATAGGTCAACTTTGATTGGTATTAACCTTAAACCTGCTACTCCTGGCTTGTGCCCAGGTTAATCTAAGGAGAGTCAGAGCTGCAACCATGAGTGAAACTGGGATAGATTTGAGACCATCCACTTGGCAGCGTAAATTCTGAAGGTGAGAAGGTTTTAGAAGTCATTTATGTTAGCATCTTCTGATGGTGTCTGCAGCAGGAGAATCCTTGAGGACTTATTAGCTGCTAAAACCCAGTGAATACGTGCTGCGCGTGACTTAGCAGACATCGTGTGCGCCGAGTTTAACCAAAGCCAGCCCTGGAACTGGGAACCGTAACACACAGAGGGAAGTATGATGTAACTCTGGGACCCCTGGACCTCTGAGCAGGAGCAGGGGACTGCTTCTTCAAAACACGTGAAGTGATCAAGGTTTGAGCAGTGGAGGGAATAGCTGTTTCTTCTCAGGGCCTTGTGTAAATACTGCTTGCGAATTAATCCCTGGCTTTGTTGTGGCATCCTTTGTATTGACAGAGGAAGGTTAGAAACAAGCTTGTCACTGAAAGCACCGTCTGTGGCTAAAGACCTTCAGTTCGGAAGTGCAAGACTAAGGAAAAAAATAGAACTAAAATTCATTAATCAGACCATACCATATAGAAAGTAATCAGGTTAGGGTCATCTTCAGCTTTGCTGGCCTGATAAACAGAGCGTCCATCAGAAGCGCTTATTTCAGCGATACAAAAATAAGAGGCACCTCCTGCTGTGTTCAGTGGTTTACAGAAAAGAAAATTCCGCACCAAAACTAGCCCAAAGTTTGAAAAAAAACACGTCAGTGCTTGAAGTAGGTCATGAAATGAGCAGCGCAACTCCTTCACTTTACTCCTGATGCCGTATCTGTGTTTATGGATGTGCCAGCCTTGGTTGATGGTAGGTTCTGCTTTTGTAATTTAATTTAATTTCTTTCTTATTATAGGCACGCAGCTTGCAAATCTAATAATAAATTCCTGTAAATATTAGGTTGGGAGGCATCTGTTCCTTAAGGAAGCCTTAGAACCGGTGGGGGCTTTATTTATAAAATGCACACAACGTAAGTATGTCCCTGGAAGAGCTTCTGCAGGGCTGGGGAGGTGATGACATAGATGGACATAAGAATCTGTCAGGGTGGGCAAATCAGAATGAGTTCTTCGAAGGAAATGTGACAAAATTCCATATTCTTAGGGACTTATCTGATCACAGGTACGATGCCGTGATGACAAGCACTCCCCGTTGCCCTGATAGCTAAGGGATGAGGTCAAGGAATTTTGGAGCAAGTTCACAGAGGAACTGCAGTGTTTATACCCAGAGGGAGTTTCTGTATGTGTGTGGCTTTCCCTATCCTTGTGTTGCCATTCTAGCCAGTGACATCCTATGTCAGTGTGGAGAACAAGCTGCCTGGATGTACCAAGTCTGGTGGAGGAGTTGTGGTTTGTCTGTTGAGGGTTATCTCCTGTAAGGAGGAGCAGCCTTAGATGGAAAGATGTATCAGATGTGTCCTGTGACTGAAGTTTTTCTTATTTGCTTTGTTCTGGCCACTAGATCAGCTGCGCTGATTGTACTTCAAAGGTGATAAAATGTTACATAAACATATCCTATGGTGTATCCATTGTGAGCTTGCTTCAATCTGCAGCGCCCTGGGAAAGGATGATTCAAAGGCACCCAATGCCTGGGGGCCTGCAGCAGTAGAGAGTGAATGAGGTGATGTAGGTCTGAATGACACCTGTGAACAAACTAAACCTCAGAAGCAGATGACGTCGTAATACAAGAATAAAGATAAAGATACAGAGAGGTAGAGAGGGGTATAATTTTATTCTCTGCCTTTGAAGGTGAACATTTTTAATGACATTTCTTGTAAACAATGTGGGATTTGAAGAAAGTAGCAGTGGCCTAGTCTTAGGAAAAAGAAAGCAAGTCTTGAATTCCTTCATCCACTCAAACAGCGCTTGAATTGTTTCTTTTATAAGGGATCTTGGAACCACGTTGTCTCATCTCCGTATCCTGTGGATGGCTCGCTGTGGGCTCTCGGATTTAGATGGGATCTCTTCCTGCAGCTCTCTGAAAGTAAGTGCAGATGTGTCCTGCTAAATCATGATCTCAAAACTATCTTCACTTGATACTCTTTACCTGCGGTATCTGTTCTCTTCTCATCCTGTGTTTTTCTAAAGGGTTTAGGCTGAGTGTGTTGACTTTACATGTGTTAGTTTAAAAGACGCTGGAATATTTCTTTAAAACGAGGTATAACGTTCAGGTCTGATTCTGAAGATGCCTAATGCAGCGTAGCGTTCATTGCCATATTACCCAGAGTTACTAAGGCAGCAACAGCCACACTACGCTTGAACCATGTTCACTTTGGTGCTAATTTCATGCTGTGCCATGTAATATTTCAAATACTAGAAAACATTTTGCGAAGCTCGAGTGTTGCTTATGCAAGCCTATGGTTTACATATTTCTTCTGTTTACTTCTGCTGAGGAGCTCTATATCGCCTATAACAACATCTCTGACCTCAGCCAGCTCACCTGGTTGGATCACCTTGAGGTTCTGGATCTGGAAGGGAACAATATTGAGGACATTAACCAGATGCAGTACCTGGGACTTTGTGGCAAGCTGAGCCGCCTGACGGTGGAGGGCAACATGATTTGTCTGAAGCCAAATGCAGAATCTGCAGAGGTGAGGACTTGGTTTGCACACATCGTGTTCTTTTTTGGCAGTGCTTTTTTAGTTTGAGTTGGAAACGAGGAACAGTTCTGTGTCTTCCTATGAGATAATTCTGAGCAATGACTTGGGATAAATTTCCCAGCTTTCATTTCTGTTGGTTTTGTCCTCTCGTGGGTATCGTCTCCAAGATGAGCAGGAATGTGATACAAGGAGTGCTAGGAAGGACTCAGGCCTGTTTCCTACCGATGTGTTCCTTCTTACCTGCGAGGATGGGATTAAAGTAGAACCAGCTGTTCAGATCCATACAGCTGGTCAGTCTTTTCCCAGTTTGCAGTGCAAACAGGCCTCTTAAAGGGTGACCAAGGAGAGCATGGACCCAACTGTATGATGGATCCTTCTGGCCTGGAGAGGCTTTGCAGTATTTTTCTCACAAGATATGCCAATAGCAATATCTCGATTATATCTCTGTCTCTGGGCTTTTGCATTTCTGTTGCAGGCTCTTTGTTCCAAGGGCATGTGCTCCAAAACTACCGTGCTGAAAGGTTGAACCCTTAGAAAGATGATGCTTGAGATAATCAGGAAAAGCTATATTGTAGGAACTGCTCATTGTCCTTTCCCCTGAAAGGTTGAAATCAAATGACCCAAAAGACCTTCAGCAGAAGGTACAAAATACAGTGATTCACCTCGTGGGTACTGAAATGGGAAAATCATTTCCGCAGAGGTCTTTGGTTAAGGGCATGAGGCCCTCTGTGTCACAAGATGAAAACACAGTGATACATGATCTGCTTTGGGTTTCAGGCCACTCAACAAGAAAAGTAAGGGAGGTCTAATTCTACATGAACAGTCTCAGGGCTCTTTCACTTCCCCCTGCTTCAAAAAAACCGCACGTTACTGGGATGTAAAAACAAGCACCTTGAGATGTACTGAAAAGGTAACTGGAGGGAAACCAGAGCTTAAAAAACTGTCAGATAAGACAGTTCCTCATTGTGGTGACATAATGTCTCACGCATATCATCAGATGGCCGTTTGCAGCCAGCTCACGATATATTGTCATCCAGGCTTTTCAGAATTTACCCAGCACTCAGTAAGGCTGGCACCATCCCCAACGGCGCCGCGGAGAGCTGGTGGTGCAGGGCTTGGAAAGCAGAGCGGGACCTGGTGCTGTGAGTCCACATGCCACGCTCCATCATTTTTGTGTTTCAGAGTCATCGTGCCCATGCCATTAATTTGTGTAAAAGGTTGGGTGTGATTATTTGTCCTAGATTTGAATTTGAGGCGCTGTCACTAAAACTCACTCATGTAGGAAGCATGTGCGTATTTTAAATCTTTGCGCTTTTTGGGGTACTTGAGTTATTAACGGCTTGCCCAGGACAGCGGTGGAGTCCCCACCCCTGGAGGGATTTAAGAGCAGTGCTGAGGGACATGGCTTAGTTGAGGACGTGTCGGTGTTGGGTTAATGATTGGAGTCAATGATCGTAAAGATCACTTCCAATCTAGGAAATTCTGTGGTNAATTTGAGGCGCTGTCACTAAAACTCACTCATGTAGGAAGCATGTGCGTATTTTAAATCTTTGCGCTTTTTGGGGTACTTGAGTTATTAACGGCTTGCCCAGGACAGCGGTGGAGTCCCCACCCCTGGAGGGATTTAAGAGCAGTGCTGAGGGACATGGCTTAGTTGAGGACGTGTCGGTGTTGGGTTAATGATTGGAGTCAATGATCGTAAAGATCACTTCCAATCTAGGAAATTCTGTGGTTCTCTGACTAGCATTTTTCAGATGTCATTGTGGCTTGATCGTATCCCTCAGTAAAAGGAGACACAGAAGGCAGTGCTTTAGCCATCACAATTTTCCCCTCTGGAATCCAAACAAAGATACTATACACTTGCTGTTCTGTTCTGAACTGATGCAAGTATACTTCAGAGACCACGCTTGTCACTGCTTATTTCTCCATTATTTCTCCATCGACTTTTCTCCCTCACAAAAGGTGCATCTATGAGAACAAAAAACATATTCCTATGGTAAGGAAGGACTGCCTGCTTCTGATGGACAAAGCACGTCTCCCACAGAGACAAACACAACTCCTGACGCTTCCTTATCATAGCTTCTTACCATGAAAGTGGTGCTGTATATCCTGACAGCTTAGAAAGCTTGTTTGTACACCCACGTCCTTCCTGCTTAATCAAAGTCGGAGGTTTGAAGGACATACTTGTCGCTCGGCATCTTCAGTCCTTAAACGTACTTGTTGCAGAGAAATGTCAGATTGTCCTTGGTTTGTTTAGCTGAGGAAATCAGTCCTTGGGATGCTTCTGCGTGTTGTCACCTAAAAGGAGTTTAAGAGGAGCCGCATATGGAGGTGTCCTCTGCTGCTTTTCTCCACACTGAACGGCAGTCTCTGCTCCTGCGCCCATAGTTNACTGCTGGAATCCACCAAACCAGCCCAATTTGCAGAGTGCTCAGAGCACAGATGTAGCTGTTCTGGATTGGCCTTGCTGCTCAGAGATCCCCAGGTGCTGGCGTGTGCTCATAAATCCGTTTATAATGTGTCGGCTCAACCCTCGCACACCAATGAGAGCTGTCCCCGTGGCTGTCACACCAAGTCCATGTCCATTGGGAGCAATCATGCTGCTTTCCCAGCACACAGGAAAGAATCATAGAATCATAGAATGATTTGGGTTGGAAGGGTTCTGAAAGATCATCTAGTTCCAGCCCCCCTGCCATGGGCATGGACACCTCCCACTAGACCAGGTTGTTCAAAGCCCCATCCAACCTGGCCTTGAACACATCCAGGGATGGAGCATCCACAGCTTCCCTGGGCAACCTGGGCCAGTCTCTCACCACCCTCACTGGCAAGGATTTCTTCCTAATATCTAGTCTAGATCTCCCCTCTGTCAGTTTGAAGACATTACGCCTCGTCCTATCACTACAAGCTCTTGTAAAAAGCCCTTCTCCAGCCTTCTTGTAGGCCCCTTCAGCTGCCGGAAGGCTGGAATAAGGTCTTCCCAGAACCTTCTCTTCTCCAGGCTGAACAACCCCAACTCTTGTAGCCTGTCCCCAAGAAAACCAAGTGTAGCCCATTTTAGCCTTCTGTGCAACCTCTTGCTGAAGAAAACATCATTTGAAGTCAGCCATGGCTTCTCATGATGTGTAAAATCACAAACACACTCAACCCCTGAAGACAGCCCCAGGTTATCAGAGCAGTTCAGTCTCTGTAGCAGGTTTAAGGGTGTGCCTGCAAACACAACCCCTGGAAATGCTCTTTCTTTTTCCACCAGCAGTGAAATGAAACTCATGACTGTAGGTATTTCTCTTGAATGAGGCGAGTGATTTTTGCCTTGCAGAAGGTGTTTCAAGTTGCATGGCAATCACAGCAACTGAACACTGCTTTGCTGCTGGTGGACCTCCACCGTCTGCTAAATAAACTGCTCAAGTGACCACTTCCTCAATTTCTCCAGGAACCAGGTTATAATTACAGAGCCGAAGTAAAAAAACTCATTCCCCACTTGGAGTATTTGGATGAAATACCGGCAAACCAGACTGCTCTCCTTCCTGCCAAGAAGACGCATGAGGACTGGCTGATCATCAAGGAATCCATCAAGGAAGGTGGTTTAGCTGCAGACGTCTCATGGTTAGGTATGTCAGGTTTCCTGTCGGGGTTCATTTTTCAGGTTGTGATGTGTGAAGAAGAAAGATGAAGAGCCAGCTGGCCTCTACAAAGCTAACTTTTAATTATAGCAAAGGGACAAAGGGCATTGTCTTCTTCGCTTGGGAAGTGAGGAAGCTGGCATTCAGCACGGTGCTGATTTAAATGAAAGCTGTCCTGAGCTGGGCATCGAGATCAGAAAAATGCAGGTGACTTCTAGAGCATCAAGCAAATCCAGCAGCGTGCTTAGCATTCATTCTGCATGATGGCAAGAAGGAAAGCTTGGGGAGGAACTTCTCAACCACGGCTGTCACAGCCCTTTCCGTGGCAGCTGTCAATCCCACATAGTGTGAACAGAGCAGGATCCCCTACTCCAGTTAAATAACAGGAAAGGCAGTTTGGTCACCACTTCTCAGTGGTAGCAACATCCTAGCAACTGAGGTTGCATGATCTCGTAAGAGATCTGTTCCATCCTCTGTGCTTAAGTCCATTACATTCATTAGTAGAGACTAAATGGTTTGAAAACAAATCTGTTGTCCTCTTGCCTGTAGCCTTGGTCATAGTTCAGATGTCCTTGCTTTTACGGATCATGCTACATGCACTTTACCACGACCTATGAAATATTACCAAGCATTTCCTATAACTGCTCCTGTTTCTTCCCATTAGTGTGGGCAATGCAGTTGGCTTCCCAGCCCCCCCAGCTGTGCCTTGCTTGCCAACTGTGCTCCATTAAAAATTTAGCTTGCTTTGGAATAAGTACATACGTTTGTCATTTATTTAATCCCTCTGGGTCCGAATAATTAGTTGTAATAGTAGTTATGGAAGGGAAAAAATCCATTAGAATCTGATCCCTCAGTGATCCTGCTTTGGCACCATCAGCTATGGCTCAGAAAACCAGTTAACAGAGGGAGCTGACAGAAACAGCGGGGACGGAGCTCAAAATTGTGAATTCATATTGTTTCCTAGTGGAACCGTACTCAGAGTCTTGCCTTCGAGCTCCCGTGGCCAGGTTCAGACATCCCCTTATATTTTTCTTTCTTACAGCGATGTTGATTCGGTGCTTTCCACATGTTGTGTGTTTCCTGGGTTTGTATTAACAATTATGGCCAAGATATTTTAGAGGTCCCAAACACCCAGTGCTGAAGGAAATGGTCACATCCTTACAGAGCTGATTGCTCCGCTGTGGAGCTGTAGATGCTCAACACTTCACAAAGCACCGAGCTGAAACTCACTCTCCTGGGGGTTGTTGGCTGCTCTCACAGCTGTGCTGTGCTCCCAGGACAACCAGTGGTCAGGCAGGTGTGAGGACAAGGCTGTGTCACAAGCATTTGTATAACCCGCCCTGCCCTCCAGCATTACAAAAACTCGTTTTTCACCGTTTTTTCTGTGGTGGAGAAGTATCAGTCTCCAAGACAGTACTGGAAGACTCTGCCACTGCCATTCCCAGGTTTCCATCCCTCCTGATATGTGGTTTTCCCTGCTTGATTAACAGCTCTGGTGATGTGGCCATCGCTGTCTGCATTATGCTTGGGCATTTAATCAATATATTTTAAGACTAGGAGTTCAAGACTGTGCCTGTGGCAAGGCTGAAGTGATGCCCAACAGGCAGGTGGGCAGCAAAGGAGAGGCAGCTTCCTCTGACCCCAGACATAAGGCAGAGGAAGGAACAGAGCCCTGGACAACTCCAGCCTGACCTGTGGAGCAGTTGGAGGAGAGTAGTGAGCACAGAGTGCTTCCTCAGCCCATGCTCATCCAGCAACTGATCTCTGACGTGCAGGAGCAGGAGGAGAATGGGAAGGGACTTGGTTTAGTTGGTGGTCCCCAGATTCTGCCATCTGCAGAGGACAGCTCTGGGGGACTGTGTGCAGCACTAGGAAACCCTCTGACTCCAGGCTTGACACGTTTCAACGCGTTTCTTGACCCATTCCAGCATGACATATTTTTCTGTCCCCTACGGCTCAGAGTGTGCAGCAGCAGCCACCGTATCGGCAGCGTAGGGTGAGAGTGTGGTTTGAAGCCTTGCAGGACTGTGCTTGCAGTAGCAAAACCTCTCTCTCAGATCCATATCTTGGGGCAGCAGCAAGGCGGTCTGCGTGCAGCCCAGGACCCCTGACAACTTCCAGACCTGGAACTGTGCAGGGGTTTGCCGATGCCAGGAGATCTGGCAATGTCTGCCTCTTGTACAGTGGCTGTTCTTCTGCAGATCCTGCTGGTTCTGAAGAGTTCTCCGCAGAAGATAGCTCCAGTGAACTGACACATGGTAATGAATGTTCTTTAAATCCTGTTCTTCCCTCCACCTCCTTCTGAATGTTGTTATTGCTGATGGAGGCCTGGGTGCTTTGAACACCACCCACCCATGCTGCAGCTAGATCAGGTTCAGCGTATGTTCTCTTCCACGGCGCTCACCTGCTCTAGCATGGGCTTTCCTTTATTTCCCCCTGCAGCAGAAGGTGCAGGTCATCTGGGCTTCTCCCCCCCATCAGTCCCTCACCCACACACATTCTGTGCAGCTGTCCCTCTCAGGAGCCCCATTCTGCAGTGGTGTTCCCTTGCTCACCTCACCTTTCACACCTCAACAAAAGCTGTCCTGCTGGCTTTGAAATCACACACCAGCCTGGCTGGGCCTCACTTGAGCCACACCTGGGTACATCTTGTTCAGCCATAGGAGTGTGGTCCAAAGTAGTCCTGTCGAGATGCACATTCACTCCCCGTAGGATAACAGAATCATCTAGGTTGGAAAAGACCTCAAAGATCATCAAGTTCAACCATCAGCCCAACATTGTCATGACCACTAAGCCGTTCTTCCCTGGCCCTTGGAAAGACCTTGTGATGGTACAACTCCATCAGCCTGTGGAGTGCAGATTAGATGGGAAGATGGTGCTTGTTTTCCCAGCACCATGGGCTGTGTCTCTCACATGCCAGGCCCACCTCAGTTTCTTGCTGTAGGGAGGACTCAGGTTGATGAACCAGGTGAAATAATGCAGTGTCAGCAGCTGATTGTGCATGGAAACCAAATACAGCTTGCCATGGAGTGAGACCATGATTCCA
>WEIS01042196.1:0-20126 GCA_013389965.1 Todus mexicanus
TTTCAGGATTGCAAATTAGATGCAAGTCTTTATAATTAAGCAATCACAGTGGCACCAGAACCAAGTACAAACCCAGAAGAATTACTATTTGTTTTACAACAACCTTGCTTAATCATCCTGTGATCACTCAAAGAATGATGAGACCTCTTAGAAAATCATTAGCAGTGCTGTTTTGGCCAGTGCCTTAATTAGACTTTCTGTGAACTTGGGAATTTCCGTAAAGGTGACATTTGCATCAAAGGATTTTCCCTTTTGTTTTTTGGTGTCTGATCACTTAAAAGAATACAGATCATTTATGCTGGCATTAAGAGTTTTTCATTCTTTTCCAGGTTCCAGGTATCATTCATGCAAATTAATTCAAACATCCATTAAAAAGCCTATTAATCTCTTTAATATCCAATAGCCTAGTAACTTAATCATTTTTACCTTTTGCTATGTTATAAGAACTTGCCAGTTTTCTTACTATTAACCTACAAATTTTATGATTGCATTGAGGTAAAGCCAGTTCTCCCAGTGAGAAAGGCTAAGTTGACACAGATAAATTAAATAATTTCCTTCTTAAGTTATTGATCTTTAATTTGAGGTCTGCTTAAGTTATTACATTCTTTTTTACTTCTTCCTGCAAATGACATTTCTGTCATTGTACTTCTAATGTAGGATCCTCATATAAAGTAACAGCTTTATATAACAGGAGGTTATTTTTAAAAATAAATTCCAGGCACCAGCATACAATGGAAATGTATTTCCTTCTTCCTAAGCTTTGATAGAAACAAATAGTTATTTTGATAAGAATTATCAGTATGAAAATAAAAAAAATAAAAATAAAAATCTGTTAGATTACACCCAGAAAGAAAAAACAGACACAGAAATCATAAAAAACATTCAATTTCTTCTTCAATTTCTTCTTTGTCCTGTCTTTAACACTTTAATAAGAGTAACGAAACACTCCATGTATGTAAATAGTATAGTTCCCTTGCTTAGAACAGGTTATTAGTGTCTCTAAACAAGCCCTCATTTATTTAAGTGATTAAATACAGATTTAGAAACTTCTCTTCGGACATAGAGTTTTAAAAATATTGGTTCAAATAAAATATTTTTCTGTCATGGTAGGTGACTGGCTCCGAGATATTATGGAGGCATTTTGCGCATGAGTTCATAATACTGTTGAAGTTTTGTTCAGCAGGGAGAA
Organism: Todus mexicanus; assembly: GCA_013389965.1. NCBI lineage: Eukaryota > Metazoa > Chordata > Aves > Coraciiformes > Todidae > Todus > Todus mexicanus. Next base: position 1,190 of record WEIS01042196.1, read on the forward strand.
AAGCATTATGTGAAATACATAAAGATATAATGGGTTATACGTATATTAACTAGTGATATACTGTTTCAATATAGTGTAATACGCAATTGAAGTAACTACGTTTACTGTCACAAGAAGAGTCATTTAAAACACATCCCCTGCCCCTTTCTTAGGAGCTTTTGATAGATGTAGATTGCTTCTCGACTGTGTCTGTATAAAAGATATAGAAAATAAATTTAATATGGTGATAAACCTCCCTGTCAGTAACCTATATGCAGTATGATTTTCTGTTCTTAGGGCTGCTTAACAAGGCTATTGAACCTCTGTGATTTTGGGGAGGATGTTGGTTCAATATATCCAGACATATCAGTTTAACACGCAAAATGATGAGTGATTCATAGCACTACAGGACATCCCACTCAAATCAAACATCAGGAAGGCAACTTATTGTATCATTGGCACAGGAGGAATAAAGCCAAAATTCTTTATGAGGTTCACTCTGAAGTCATGAAGTTATAGTATCTGCAACAGACTAAGAACTAATACTTGCTTTTTTAAACTTTCTTTACCAATATGGTATTCCTGCATGAATGGAGTGATGGCATTTTATTCAGTTATACTAGCATCACTAACAGTACCAGACAGGCAACAGTGGAGCATCAGCCTGCAGAAATATCAGCCTAGATAATTTCCCAGATTTTTTTTAGATTTTTTTGGGGGGGAGTGGGGGGAGAATCTAATATAATCCCATTATTGTCATGTTTGAGTGTTTATCTTCAAAAACTTCCTCTTTGCTCTTCTTCTCTATTTATTCTACTCCTCTCAGGAAAGATAGACATACATACTCAATTATTTGACAGCTTCAAGAATGGAGATATATAGGCATAGCAACTTGCTAAGGGTCAAATAGGATACCTGTGGCAGAGCAAAGAATCATATCCAGGTCTCCTTGGAGTCAGATTGATGATGTAAACATTGGACTAGACACCCTCTCTACACATTATCCATTTTCCATAGAGAAGATTCAAGCAACATATTTTCAGTACCAGAACTGTTCTAGCATAAAAATACAAAATCACTCAACACCAGCAGTCTTACTAGGATGCCTAATAATAATGCAGAGAAGTAAAAGACAAAATACATATTTATATAGCTATACATATATATATACACACAGGTAAGATTAAGAAGATATGTTTATTTTTTTAAAAGAAAACCCCATATTAAATAGAGAAGTAGCTAATGCTTTTGAGACACTAATCCAAACAAAGGTGCACGTAAAATAAGATTTAGCCCCATAACATCAGTCTAGGAAATATTAATAAATTCCATGTATGTTGATTTAAATCTGTATGTAACTTGAATGCAAAAAAAAAAAAAGCTTGGGTTTTAGTTTGCTTTTCAAATAATCTCTCTTAATCCAGTAGCAGTAAAAAAAAATTAAATGTTAGATTCTGAACTCCAGAGTATATCAAGCTTTCAATAGTGAATTTCTTTCTCACCTTCCAACAACTATAAAAAGTTTTATATCATATTTGATGTAACAGAATTTGGCAGAGATTAACACTTTTATTTACAGTAATTCCAGTGTTTGTAACCTCTCTGCATAACAAAAGTGATTGCTCAAAGACTTAAAGAAACAAAAGAAGGGGAAAAAAAGATAATAAATCAGAAAATAAAATAAAGGTAAAATTCTATACATAGTAAAGGTCCCCCATGAAATGTTTTTGAGCTACGAAAGCCAGAGCTGTGTCTGATTAAAGAAATGGGTAATGGCTTTTCAGATTTCTTTTCCAAATGATTCTAAGATAGCAGTGAGATCATTACCTAAGTATGTCCTCTGGGTTTCTTTAATCATAGCTTAAAACTTGACACAGAGTTCCTTGAAACTGAAAAAAACAGGAAGAAAGCTGATTTATTTGGGTTATAAATCAAGGTCAGGATCTTAATATTAACAGTGATTCCATGTCACTTCTTATTGGTAATCTCTGTATATGTTAGCACACATCGTTGAGTTTTTCATAACCCATTGAAATACCTGTGCCATGAGAGATATACTTCTGAAAAAAATGGGGGGTGAACGTTAACTTTTTGGCTGTCACCATGGTACTAACATTAAACCCTTAAGATACACAGAGAAATAAAAGGAAAGTTGAACTTTCTCATCAGCTTTTTTCACTTGAACAATTCAAGAGAGAAAAATGTCACCACAGTTAATAGTGTAAAGTCTCTGAGTGGCCTGAAGCAAAAGCACCTGTCAAAATTGCAATCACAAAAAGAAAGGGTCACCAGAAGGACAAATGCTGTATATAGTTGTACAGCAGTTCTTTCCAAATTAAGCTCAAATATGCTGTAATTCCACTATTATACAAACAAATCCAATGATTTTTTTTTTTTAATTGAAAATCATTACACAGTAGGCAAGCTACATTACTGAATGCTCAGTTGCAGTATTGAATTTGTGATTAAACTTGAGTTAAACTGAAGAAAAAATGTTTGTGGAATTTTAAACTCCCAATTAGATTGTTTTCCTACATTTTAGTGCCAACCTACCTAATGGATTTACTGTCCTCTATTGTGAAATTAAAAAGACCAAGGAGGGAATGTGTTTTCAGCAATAAGAGAAGAACGTAGAATGAAAAGTTTCCCCTCCATAAAAGTTCCAAATTCCATCTTGACTGCATGTGAACAAAGGATTTTACTAAATGGAAAATGTTAGTTTATCCTGACACTGGAAGGAAACTATATTATTTTTATTTCCTTCCCTCAGCCAGGACTCAGCACTCACACAAACACAAATGGCATCAACAGCCTCACCCTATTCCCTTTCTCTGACTGATCTTGATCAGTGAAAGATATATATATATATATATATTGCATGAGAGAGGTAAAATGTGAATTCTTGCTATAGCTGGGCTCAGACACTCCATCTGCACAGAGATTGCCCCTGGATCGCAGTCATCCTGATAGGTGACACACCTCAACACTGGGGCCAAGGGTCTCCTGGGCCAGCCCTGGGAGAGGATCCAATAGGGTGTCCTTCCTCTGAGTCCTTAACTTTGCTGGGTCAAAGGGAAAAGGAGACAAGAAGACCTGCTCTGTGACAAACGGGGTGACCTGAGGCACAGATCCCAGCTCTTCCTCAGACTCTGTACATCTGTTAGCTGATGAAGAACTGAAAAAAGAAGCAATTGTGTCAAGTATTTCTGCTGCTTTACTTTTCTCTTTCAGGGAAATTATTGAGATATATCTTGATGAACTAGTAGGTCAATCAGAAACCAACTGCTGTGACAATATCTTTGAAAAACTCTCAGGACCTAAGTGGGTAAGGACTAATGTGAAGTTTCTTCTTTGCTTCTGTTGTTCATAGATATAAACTCAAGAAGTTTTCCCAAGCATGTAAACCAGACATTAATCTACCTTTGAAGTATTTAAATCCCAACTTCAATTATTGCTTTAAAATAAATTTCTTTTATGGGAAATACTATCTCATGTTAAACAAATTAATAACTGGACCAGTTCAATACAAGATAAGCAAAGTAATAACCATAAAATGAAAAGCTAGAAGACTGTGTGACAGCAAGGATTTACTCATAAAAGCAAACTTTATAGGGACTTTTTTCAGNAAGCGTAGCCAGCAGGTCGAGGGAGGTGATTCTCCCGCTCTACTCCACTCTAGGATGTGCTGGAGTGTGTCCAAAGAAGGGCCACGAGGATGATAAGAGGGCTGGAGCATCTCTCCTATGAAGACAGACTGAGAGAGTTGAGGCTTTTAAGTTTGGAGAAGAGAAGGCTCGGAGGAGACCTTATTGTGGCCTTCCAGTATCTTAAGGAGGCCTACAAGAAAGCTGAGGAAGGACTTTTTAGGATGTTGGGTAGTGGTAGGACTAGGGGAATGGAACGAAACTAGTAGTGGGTAGATTCAGATTGGATGTTAGGAAGAAGTTCTTCACCATCAGAGTGGTGAGACACTGGAATAGGTTGCCCAGGGAGGTGGTAGAAACCCCGTCCCTGGAAGCCTTTAAGGCCAGGCTGGATGGGGCTCTGAGTAACCTGATCTAGTGGGAGGTGTCTGTGCCCATGGCAGGGAGATTGGAACTAGATGATCTTTGAGGTCCCTTCCAACCCTGACAACTCTGTTATTCTGTGATTCTATGATATTAGTTGTCAAGAAAATGAAAATGATGGCCTCAGAATTTTCTTTTGCTTAGAGTTTATGTGCAATCTTAATGTTAACAGCTTTTTTATGTAATAATATCTGATTACATTATATTCACAACCTGCAATTGCTCATTTTCATGACACTCCTTCTTTGCCTAGTTACTCTATTATTCTTCCCCATAATATGAGATAAAACAATTTCATTCTTGTATCACGCAAACTCTGTGCATAGCATACTTGTTTTGAGACACTCTTGTTACTAGGAAGCCTTAAATGTTTTGTTTTCTGAATTATTAATTTTATTTCTTGTCAAACCTCCTTCTTGCAAAGACAATGCTTGGAATAAATTTAATATGCACAAAAGTTGCCAAGCTGAAAATAGCTGATCATTCTCATAGTTTAGTACCTTAATCTGAAATCCCATCTGAGAATCTATTACTAGATTCTTTCTATGGCTGGACTATAGCTTATTCAATGGAATTTATAAGGAGGTGCAAGGATTGAAACATATGCTCAGTTTTGACTTCTGGAAGTACCTATTTGGAAGTCAAGGGGACTGTTCCCAGTCTCCAGATTTAAAAATATGCTGAAATTTTGTTATTTGATCTTATTCATATAGAAGTATATTTACATTTAAGCACACAAACAGGTCCTGTAATTATTATTTGGGTGGTAGTACATAGTTGTCCATGCAAATGGATGGGGGAGATCAGGTTGTATGAAATAAAAACTGATTCCAATGCAGGTCTTTTTCCACCTACATATTTCAATCATAACATGACAGTTTGTTTGTATTACAAGCACTTTATGATATTAAAATTAATATATATAGTTTCAGAATTAATTTATCCTCAGACATATGATGATAAACTTCACCACTATCTAGATTAACAAATCAGTGCTAATAAGATAAGAGATCCAAATCCCACTCATTGGTTTCAAACACAACATCTGCAGAAAGTTAACACATCTGATTTAGGTAACAGGTACAGGTTACATGACATCACTACAGAGTATTTAGTAAATTATAGATGTGTAAATATTATAAAACAGTAGTTGTAAAGGTCAGGTTTCTTTAGACACAGCCTGACTATGCCACACCTAGAGAATAAATTAGAATAACTTAAGGATGAAATTCACAAATAGCACAAGTGGGGTCCAAGTGTTAGAAGAAACATCAACCTCTTCTCACCAAATACACTAGACATTTTTGACCACTTTTTTTTACCTCCAGCACCAGGAGCTAAGCCTCGGATCTAAAAATGCCAGGTTGCTGCTTTGTGTCACATTTGACAGTCACATCATCTAGTTACAGATGACAATTCTGATTGTTTTGTTCAGTCCCTGGCATTGAAGCAAGATTAGCTCTAGTTTCTCTGTATTCTCGGTAATTCTCTATTCTCTGTATTTCTCTGTATTTCTCTGTAATTAAATACTTCAGTGTCAAATAACATTCTCATACTCTCCCAAGAAGATAAAGAGATACGGACACTGTAATGACATCAAATCTCATTGTTAAAGATATATTTATGCATTTAAAAGCCCACATGCATCTGGTAGAATCCACGAATAACAATAAATTAAATATATAAATGAAGGCAGTCGATACCCCAAAGAGAAGGCCAATGATTGCTAGGGGGATAATGGGGTTTCTGTTCCATAAGTAGATCTAAAACCTGAGAAGGTAGAGTCCAAAAATAAAGATTGCACAAACCATCATAGTCTGATGGTTCTCTATCAATATTTGAGGTCAAATTATATGTTGCATCTGAATCTGACACCAGCGAGAAGTTCAGAAGGGAGGTTCCTACCCCCTGTAGTGAGGAAATGACGAACATAAGCAGTGTTATTGTCAATGCATTCCCACTTCTCTCCTGCCAGTAGGGGTAGAGAAAATCTTTATCAATTACAGCAAACAATGTGCCAGACACTTTCTCTTGGAGTTATGGGTCAATAAGGCAGTTCAATCCCTTTCAATTCAGAGAAGTAAGAGTCGTGATCTCCAATACCTCTTTCAAAGTGGAATGTCACAGACTAGGCACACAAGGACTAGATCCCCAGGTGGCAAATCCCTGGTGCCTGTAAATCCAACTGCACTTCTTAATTCGACTGCTTTTCTCCCACTACCACTGTGAATAGCAGCAGATTGAAAGTGACCAAAACTAGCTACTTCAGAGGAAAGTGGTTTGTAGGAATTTATCCAAATGTGTGTAGCATCCACAGGGAATCAAGGAAAATATAGGTTATTTGTTTATTGTCCTTCTTCTAAAGCACTCTTTTCCCCTGCATGCTCAGTAATTCACATTCAACCCACTTACATCCAACTTTTGGCTGAGCCAAGCAGACTGGTTTGATACTTTTCCAAACATATCCCTTCATATGCTCCTGTTAGTCACTCCATTGTGTCTTCCCTTGTTGCGGTGGGGTAACCTTGGCTAAGGGCCAGATACCCACCAAGTTGCTCTATTGCTCTCCCACTGCTACACACACACCTCCCTCAACATGACAAAGGGGGAGAGAATAAGGTGGAATCAATCCCTGAGTTATGATAAAGGCAGTTTAATAGGAAAAAAAAAAAAAAGAAAGCAAGGCCACACGTGTGAAACAAAGCGAAGTAAAATATATATTTTAATCTCTACTTCCCATAGCAGGCGATGTTTGGCCTCTCCCAGGAAGCAGGGTTCTGATACATGTAGCGGTTGCTCAGGGGACAAATGTCTTCTGCCACGGATGCCCCCCTGCCTCCCCTCCTCCTGCAGCTTTTATTCCTGAGCTGACGTCATATGGTATGGAATAGCTCTTTGGACAATTTGGGTCAGCTGTCCTAACTGTGTCCCCTCCCAGGATCCTGTCCACCCCATCCCCCAGGTGCTGTGCCAGCCCTGCTCAGCAGCAGTCACAACACTGGTGTCGTATCAACTCCAGCCCAGTCAAACCCAATATACTTGTATTGGAAACTTTCTGAAGTAAGGGTTGGTCTTTTCTTCTCTGTATATTCAGCCTTGGCTAAGTTAAAGGTGTAACTCTGCTGTGCACCTGGAAAATAGCATTTTCCAAGTTAACTGCCTAGCTGCTATAAACTGTCTCCAAAGTTTGTATCTTGATTTCTTATCTGATTATAATTTCATGTTCTGTTTGTTCTCCTTTTAACAGTGTCCTCTGAATTAAATGTCAGTGAGAAGAATAGTATTAAATACGTAAAGCTGCTTTTGACAGCATTTTAACAGAAAGAATCCTGGTTTGAAATTATTATCTGCATGTTTATATCTAGATTGTTTCCCTCATCGAGGAAGTCTGTGTTTCAATTACTTAAGCCTTCCTTCCAGTTAGGAACAAGCTGTTCTTCAGAGGCCGAATTAATCTTATTTTACAGATTTTTCTTGAATTAATCTTTGTATTATGATTTCCAGTTTCTGGAATTCAAGAGAACATTTTTCCTTGTTTGGTATTTTTTTTCTGACCACAGTCCAGTGGGTTATCAGCAATGTACTCTTCTATCTATTCTGACTTCTCCATTCAACTACTGTCATTACTGAATTTCAAGTAGGCTCTGATCTTCAGTCCATGTTATTGCAGGGTTACTGCATTTCTAACAGCAAAGCGAACTTAAGCAGGGGCACAGCAGTTCTCGACATCCCTAATCTGAAACAGAGAGCCCTAGGCTCCCGTTCCTCCTTCCTCAGATCTGTCATTTTGCCCAGTCAGAACAGTCACACCCAGCCTACCATCAAACTCCCATTCATTTCACTCAGTGAATTATATCAGGGTTTTTCGTACCAACTCCCCAGACTCCTCAAGTAGCTAGTGTATTAATGAACCCCTTATTTATATCTTTACTTTAAAGCCTTCTAAGCACCCTAAAGTTTATGACTCACAATATTAAAATATGGGGTGGTGGGAGCGGTGGTAGTACTATATTTTATTAAAAACTGTATGAAGAACTCCATATATGCATGTTGAATTCCCTCCTTCTTCCTACTGTTACTTTGTTCAGGTTCAGCTCCCCAACAATTCACTTTAACTTCCCACTCTACTACATTCCCCAGGATCCTGGTGTTTGATGTCAAGCTCCTAGTGACAGCTGAAGCCAAGCCTGCACTTCAACGACCTGTCTTGCAGAAACCAAATGTTTCTGACAGGAATATCAAGTAGACACTTCTTTTGAGGAACCCACACAGTCAGGACTCTGCGAGTTGAAAGAGATGGTGGGTCCAAAAAAACCTCAAGCTGATCTGTAGTGATTTTAAACTCATGCGCGTCTTTAGACCACTTTGAAGGTCTTTGGATGCAACGGTACTTCATCTTATATTAAAAACTCATACAATTATGTTCTTATATATGTCTTTGAAAATGGTCTTTAATTTTTTAGCAAAACCTTAGGGTTACTTATTATTTCTTTGAGGTATCTTGTGCTGGTACTAGAAGACATGTATGAGCAATACTACTGGTTACATCTATGTGGCTATAAATTCTTCTGAGATCTTTGTCAATAACAGCTAACCCAGTTAGCTCTGTAAATTTTCTCCAGACCATAAAATAAATCTCTTCCTTTCCTCCTCTGGCATTTTTGATTATAAAACTCAACTTCTGTTTAACAGACACTATTAAGTCAGGAAGATTAATCCAAAAAGCTACCTTTAAAAAAAAAAAAAAAAACCAACCAAATGCTCACTCACAAATATTTTGTCGAAATCCATAAGCTTTTTAAGTGATTACATCCAGGGTGGATTAGTGACTTGAAAATATAGTTACTCAGCTGTCTTTTCTATTTCTCCACCACTCTGCATTATTGTCACACTCCACTGTAACAGGGTCTCATAACGCACATTGGGTTTAGTAAGTGAATCTTGTCAAGTGAGTTTCAGTCATGCCTAAGGCTCAGAGGCTTGTTGCAGTCAGCATTCCTTTGGACTGCTCTGTCAGCAGAAACTGGAAGAAAAGCTCTCACTTATGTTTTGAATCTGGGGCACTGACTACCTTGAAACACCAACTTGAAACTCAAATGCTGCACACTGAAAAAAAAAAAAAAAGAAAGAAAGGAAATGTTGGTTTTGTTAGTTTGGCTTTTACTTTACACATATCTTTTGCTATGACACCTTTTCTCAAAGGCACTTGAAAGGAAGAGAACTATCATCCAGAAATATGTCACTCCGTGAACTGCTGCAGTAAGAAAACACAAAGAGTAGTAACTCTTTCTTTGTGCTAAATTACTTACAGATCAAAGTCAAAATAGAACTGTTCACTGCAGTATTTGACTAGACATTTCAGCAATGGGATTTCATACTTGTTTTAACATGAATTTACAACTAGCAGTGATTTTGGCTATTAAACATGTGCAGGAACTGTTTGGAGAGTTTGAAAACTATTTGTGAAATAGTTAAACATATAGTATATTTCATGAACCAGATTCTCTACTTGGAGTTGTATCCTTTATACCATTCAGTAGTCAGAAGTCCCTTCTAGACGAGGTCCTTCATTTCTGAAACCACAGAAGCTGCATTGCACATGTTGAAGTAAGGGAGCAATACCAAAACATGGAGAATTTGTTCTTTTCCTTTCTGCCTGCTCTCCAGTGGCTTATGTGCCTCAAAGAAAGCAGAAGAACCTGATCCAAAAAAAAAAATAGCTTCCTGAAATTTTCATTTGCATTTCTGTGTCTAAACTTATAACACCAAACAGAGTCTGTCTCCAGATATTTACTCTTTTGTTTCTTGCACTTCTACATAAACAAATTCATTTACATAAAAATATGAACTTTCCTTTATCATTTAATATTGTCCTACGGCATGTTCCTTGCTGAAATGTTCCTTTTCAAATATGACAAGTGTATGACCACATAAACTGAAGACTGCCTTATTGAAATGTAAGCAAGGATAAGTGATAGAAATAATATTTGACAATAAGATTCAGAGTTGCATTTTATACTGCTTTAATCAATATTCACTCTCCTGATGATTGAATTAGGACCAAATTTCAAGAGGTGACACTAACACAAGAAGTAATGTAGGAGGTCGTTAAACTCCAAAATTCTTTTTTAAGCTTCCAAGTAAGATCTTTGTAAGACATCTTTAATTCTAACTGAATAATGCAAGGCAGTTGCAGGAAGTAAATTATAAATTAATAATCACAAGTCTTCACAGAGAAAGCTTGATTCTCTCTGAGTTTCATGTGAACAGAAATAGCAACATGACCTACTTTGGTAGTCCAAACAGTCTGAAAATATACTCCCAGTGAACTCTTCACTGATGTCTTACACTCTATGTGTAAGTTTGTGGCCAGTAAAAAATGGAAAAATTAAAGATTGCATGCCTTTCTTTAAAGCAAAGAAATGCAAAACATGCACACTCACACACATGTTGCCTATATACTTGAATACTTCTGCATATAAATATATATGACTGTTTTGATTACTCATAATTTAGTAATGGGAAATCTAGATTTCTTCACATAGCTTCTGCCTCTCTGTTTTATGAAAAGTGATGTGAGATGGACTGGTAGAGAGTGGGTGAAGCCATTCAGGTACAAGATCATTTATTTCACTCTTCACAGACAGTTCCACTGTGCTAGGAAAGTTTTGGCTGATTCAGCTGAAACTGTGGTCAGTTTCCAAACAATCTGGCATAGATTTCCTTCCAGTCTCACATATATCTACCTATACTGTGCCTTCTTCTTGTCCTTCAAATTGTTCACAGGTATGTCTACCCTTTGCTGTCTCCTCATATAACCCTTGAAGAATTTAGTAATCGTCTTTCTCCCCTGCATTCTTTCCTTCGTCTGTTAGATTTGGGCCACGAAAGCCTTGCCCGCTCCCTTTCAGTGTTTTCACAGGTCCTGTCTGCACCTTTAGACTGGAGGCTATAAGAGGTAGAAATTCCCCAAGGTGGCAGAAATTAATTCAGGTAGCGTGTTTGAAAAAGTGATAATGAAAGCCCAGCAAATATTTTCCTAGAGAGCATTCTTAACCACACAAGAAAATAAGCCTCTGGCAAACAGTTAAAACTATTTCACTAACATATAAAATTATATTAAGCTCTGGTAGTTACACTTATGATTATGTAAGGAAATGTTACTTTTTTTAATAAGCAGTCAAGGTTTGATATTGGTCAGGAAATGAATGCATTTGAATTTGATCACACTGAGAAATCAATGAGTGACTACAAGGTTTTTTATTTTTGAAAATGCATATCATTATATTAATGGAATGAAATTAATATATAGATATTCAGGATTGCTTCCTCCCACTTTTCAATATTTGGAATGAATAATATGTGGGGAAACTAAGGTATAGGTGCTAAAATATTTGTCCATTGCAGTCACTATTTTATCTACATATCAGTCTTCTCAGTATGAGCCCAGGCTCAACTCCACACAAGTTTATTTATAGATGTAACAAAAGTTTAATTGGTCTTTCATAATGCTGTGCACAGAATAATTTTTAGATATTGTGGTATGGCTGAAATGAGAAAACATATATTTCATGTCTTTTGAAAATAGCTCAAACAGGTGAATATATTGTCATTCATTGACGTTTAAGCATCGTGACTTAGACATGACCAAGATAAATAGCCAACACCATGTTAATCTTCAAAAAGAACTTGTTCTTCATGTCATGAAAAATTCTTTCTTTCAAGTGATGGAGTTTACCCTGTAAATTAAATCTCTAAAGTAATGGAGGAAATAACCCATGACACTCAGGGGGGAAATTAAATTAGAGTCACTAATAGCAGGTCAGCATGGTCCGAGCAGAGGTAATAGAAGTGACCACATGAATGATAAGCAAGCCTTCACTACGCTGTTGCATCTGTCTCCCAGAGACCGTGACAAACATTCATCCATATGGCAAGCAATTCACAACTCGGGCACTAGCGTGTTTATAGTGCAGCCTGACACTGGTAGAGCCAAAGCCTGCCAGTCTTTCTCAGCAGGATGCTCTAACTCCCTAATGAAGACCATTAAGACAAATAAAAATCTTTGACCCCAGTCTCTCTGCTAAATCAATCTGACACTCCTCCAGATAGTCATTTTACTTTATTTATTTATTTATTTATTTATTTATAAGCATGGAAGCTATTTTCTGAACTAGTACAATCCCCATTCCTCCCAACATTGCTGAGTTACTGTAATTATGCCCTGAAGCAGTAAAATACAAGGGGAAAAAAGGTAAAAAAAATTAAAAGAACAGATTTTAGGTTGAAATTGTAAAAGATCCAGTTTATGCTTTCTCTAAAGACTTTAATATCACTGTAATAGACATTGGCAAAATAGCAGGGTAAGTTGTGCAGGTGAAATGGGCCTTGGTATGTCATGCAAAGCACCTCTGAAATTCAGGGTCTGATTTATTTCCTAATACCTGAGCGTGATCACTGATATTTCACTGTAAACCTAATAATGTAATAAATAACATATGTCCAGAGGAAAAACAGTTTTCTATAAAATACAGAGCTAAAGGATAAGGTCATATTCTGACAAGTCTTTTCTTTGCATTAAAGCAGTGTTTTAACACACACCTCTACTATTACCAAATCTTTTCAGCAGAAATTAAGACACTAGCAGTAAGGGCAGTAGAATGACAAATATCAAAGTGCTTGATAAACTAAGTGTGCAAGTAAATAAATAACTCTTACAGTGTGTGAGCCTATTTAGATAATAAAAGAGGCTGGAAGAAATGCTTGTTTACATTATCCACAGGATATATGTGATCCTAACCTTTTAGTCATTACATTAAAACAAACAGCATATTAAAATGGAAATTTCCCCAGAGTTACTGATTTGCAAAGTGAAATAATGAACTTCATATACCTCGTTTACTCACACTACTTGTTTCCATTTAAATGATGATTAGGTTTACTCAGTACTAATGATCATTTGGCAATATTATTACATGGCTTAAAAATCCAGAAGTACAATTGCTAGGATAAAATGCTACTGAAAATGTCAATCAACATTTTCTGGTTGTTGCAGTAGACACTAGCACTCTGAGTTTGACATTTCCAAATAGCATCCTCTCACAAAAGTACCCCTTGTGCCAAGGTTCAGGCAATCTTTAGAGGCAGAGCATCGATCTCCCCAGCTCCGCAATGTCCTTCCTCACTGCTGAAAATTTCCTCCTGTGGACGCACTGCAACCACCTTTGTGTGCTGATGTCTGTCCAGACCACGCTATGAACCAGCACCAGATCCAGACCCCACTGATGACAGCCAGAGTCTTGAAGAAATGCTACGTGAAGACATGCAAACAAAATGAAAACAAGACACACTGTGGAGAGGCAGCCAACACACACACACAAACAATGCATTAATTAATTAATTAAAGCCCTGACAAACCCTCTCTTTTGCATTTTCCAAATGCTGGATTTCAGAGCTTGCTAACATACAAGTTCTCTTGATTTAATTTTTAAAAGTTTTGACTACCAGTTGAAGAAGCCATGAACTTCATATGTAGGATATATATATCCTCTTCTCAAATAAATATTCTGACAAAAGTATTGGACTTGTCTTCCAAGAAGGCTAAAGAAAAGATACATCACGGATCCCCAAACTCTCCAAAGCTCTCTTCAGAACTACAAAACTAATAGAAATAAAGTTCTATTGAGCTTTGAGAGCAAAAATAAAGACTATCTTAGCAGGTGTTTGAAAAAGAAAGTCAGTAAGGCAAATTTCCAAACTTCTATTCACCTGCTACTACTAAGGAAAATTTCAGCAATGACCTACTGCAAACTGAGGAGCCATTGAGACAGTTTCTTCTGGAAAATTCTAGATGTCAGAACAGAAACTACATTAGTATAAGGGAAAAAATTGAAGGGCCCAAGGTTTCTCAGATCTTTCAGGATTGAATTTTCCAAAGGCATCTTTAACCTAAATCTACTCTGATTGAAATGAATAGTCATCTAAAACCAGAGCAACATAAACAAACAAACAAACATGTCAAAACTGAGATATCACTAAATACTTTGCAAAACATATCATTATTGTGGAATTTGTATTGCTTCCTGAGCCTCTCCATGAATTCTAAGGCACTTCTAAATGGTCACTATTTCTGCATTAGAAATTACTGTGTCTCCATTATGGCAGTACTTAGTTGCTGGGGATTTACTACTTATTCATCCTTTACATAGTGACAGTTAAAGAGCCCAGAGGTCAATACACAGTCATGTCAGGTACAATTCACAGTCATGACACAGAAAAGCCCAATAAAAAAGAGCCTGACACATCCAGACTCCAAGGGCATCCCTGGGCTTGCCCACAGCCAGGACTCCATGTCAGCTCCTAGGGCCATAAGCCCCTGCCCAGTAACACCAAGTCAGGGCTGATCTCCAGCATGTCACAGCCCTGCCCAGCCCAGCCCAAGCCTGGCCCACACAGAGACCAAGGGCCTGGTTCAACCATTGCTGGCAAGGCCTCCAACAGCCATGTTACCACTCTGACCCTGTCCATTAGGGACTGACTCTATTCCTAAGGAGGCTACTGACCCCAGTCTTTTTGGAACCTGGCTCTCTCACACCAGGTCAGGGTGTAACCATAAAAATTGTCTTTGTCAGATGGCCCTTTTCTAGATCTAAGAAGCACTTCTTTGCCACAGTTCCGGAGCAGTTTCAAATTTGCTCCGTATTTCACCACTTTCATCAGAGAAAGAAACTAATACTGATCCTTCTGTGAAAGAAAAGATGGGGAAACAGGCAACAATGAACCCTTAATCCTTTCCCCTGGGAAGCCTATAGCAGAAGGCAGAAAGAAATTTGGTCCCAGACAGATTTCTTTAAGAAAAATAGCACTAGAATTAAATGTTTTGAACTTTTTTTACTCGACACAATATTCAACTCTTGAAATTATTCTGGGAAATGACTTATTAAAGTTGCAGCCATTTTACAGTACTTCAGCTCATGGTTCTTGCCCGACAAGAGCCTGCATCACAGAGGCTCATCAGCAGAACTGACATATATCAGAAGACTTGGATAATGCACCACAAGAGACTATCATAAACAGACATGTTGCTGGTCACGGACCAGAAAAAGGGATGAGTACTAACTTGTTTATACCTACTACCTGTTTCAACATGAGTTATAGTTATCTAGAAGGACAGACTATGTACTCAGACTCCTGCATACTTAGCTGGGCTTTTTACTAAACAGAAATAATCACAGGAGACAAATATTTGATCTCATTTATATTTACTGTTCAATGTTAGTTCAATACCAAGTAAAGGTAAGGAGACAAACAAAAGAGGTGCTCTTCTGAGCTCCTGATTCACTTGGGGTGTGGAGTCAAAAGCAGATTTGATTCTAGTCCGCAGTCAAGTGCAGATTTGCATGAAAGCCCTTGGCTGAGCACAGAAAAAGTATATTGTAAGAGTCATGTCCCTCTTTGCCTTGGGTGAGAAGTGTTCAGTGCACAAATGTCAGAATACACCAAAATCCCAAATCCTGTTATTTTTGGAAAATAAAAATTTTGATCACAAATCAATATTCTGGGAGATGGTAAAGAAAAAATGCATTATATAAATTAAATCCAGTTGGAAGTATTTTCCTCATGTCTCCTTTTTCCCCTATATCCAAACTTAAATCTAAAAGTTGAGTAACAAGAGAAAAGCTTCTGACATTCCTTATATCATGTTCTTGAGTTACTTGAGTGCATTTACACTTATACTGGCTTGAGATCAAACTCGTTTTCAGTGAGACTTAGATAATTATTTAATTAAAAAGTCAATCTAATTCAGTTCCCTTTTCCTACAACTTTGAGAAAGCAGAATTCAAAATGTGTGTTTTGAGGAAAGGAGATAACTGTGGTTTAGTTCATTAAGGTGTGAATGATGCAATAAGGGATAGGGGAAAAATTCAAAATGAGTTAGTGATGGTAGTACAAAGTCCTAAAAAAAGAGCTCCCACAGTTGTGTGGTATATACAAAGATGTTACCTATGCTTCAGACTTCAAGTTTTTACAGACAGCTTTAGCTGATCTAGCTCTGAGTTGTGGAATAAATAAAAGATCTGTCTTATTTGTCTGTCCTCAGGTGTATGTTCCCATTCCTCCTTTCGGGTTGACTCTAAGCAGTGTTCCTTTGGGATGCTTTCAGCAAATTCTCTGACTAATTTAAAAGGATTATTTTGTGGTTGTTTTCAGATCATCAAGGATTCTGAATCATTCCATGGCAAACACCATGAAGAGAAGACTCAAGGTTGGAAGTATGTGGCCGCTATCACATGAGGCAAGATACTCCTTTTCATAGGGACATAGCCTTAGATCAGTAAGGGTCAGACCATGAGAGTGCACTCTGAGCAATGTGCCCTTCATATAGCTCTACTGGATTTCTAAAATTTCCTCAGCACAGAGCAGAAGTTACTAGTATTGTTGCTGGCTTACTCTAACCTAAAGTCAGGCCAACAACCACATGCATGATTGTGTTTAGGTGTATGTGTATATATTTCTATAGATCTTCATGATACGACACGTTTGACAGTGGTTTTTTAGTACGTGCTTATATATGTATATACAGATCAGATACAAGATACACCACATTACACACTCTTGAAAGCTTGCTCTCCTGCACTAATAGCAGACTATTTCAAATATTACTTTGATTTGCAACACTTCTCTCACCTTCTAAAGACAATTAAGGAGGAAAAAGTTGCACATTAAATGATCCCATTATGAATTCATTTGCTAGGACTTTTTATTAGCACAGAGGATGATGAATTAGTTTTGTATTCAAGTAATGCTCATTTCTACCTTCAATAAGAGTTTCTTCATAACGCACCATTGGGTGAAAGTACCATCATAATAAAAATCTAGCCAAAAATAAAAAGTCTTTATATTTCAAATAGATGTAACAGGGGGGAAAAAAAAAAAAAAAAGCTTTTATGTTATTTATGTTACTTTAAATAATGAGTCCTCAGAGAAACTGAATTAGCAGCACTATAAATAAAATTGTGTTATGGTAAGAACATACTCTTTAGGTAGAGTCAGTTCACAAAAGCAACAGCCAAGCTCAATTGTTCTTCTCCCATTTTAATTGTTTTAAAAAAATCTTAAGAGAAAAAGAAAATCCTTCTCTAGGGCCCACATATACTCCCCCATGTTCCTTAGAAGGATAAAATTAAAATAATAAATTTTAGCTCCAGTATTAAAAGAATGCCAGCCACCTACCCAGGTGTCATTATCAAATTTCATTAGTACACACCTACTTGTGTGCCAAAGCCTTTAACAGAAATATTATGTAAGATAACGTCAAAGCACACATGTAATCTATTCAGATGCGAGTTCTTTTTTCACCATAATCAAATGGACATCTCTCCTTCATCTTGCTTCCTAACTATCTGATAATCTGTATGTAAATCACCTTGTAACCCTTGTAACTGGTATCTTCCTGTGAAGCAGCTTTAATTCAGACAGATTCATTTTACTCCATAAACCTCCTCTAGTACATCAGAAATGCTACCTACAGTTCTTGCTATTTGTGCTAGTGGGATACATCAAATGCTGTAGAAAATCAGATATGTTAATCTTACTTATTAGTCAAACTCTACAATATTGTGAATTGTTGTTTTCTTGTTCTTCTTGACACTTCACTACTTTTTTTTAAGTGACCACCTGAAATGTTTCTCAAATTTCAGACTGCATCAATCTACAGGTCAGGCAGAAATGAACAGTGAGTACTCATCCTGACCCACAGTGATTTTGATAGATCTTTTCAACAACAACAACAACAACAACAACAACAAAGCAAGTTTAGCAAAGACATTCAATGACCCTATGAATTTTTAATTTGGCACACATCTACTCTCCCACATACTGATATAATAATACAATCCAGTAACCAATACCGGCAGCACTAAGGTGCAGTCTTTATAATGCAGGCTACATCTATTTTAGTGAATTGAAAACACAAGAGTAAGTTCCATCTTGTAGGTTGCTATGCTATTAAATGTTCAGTGCAGTTTTGGGCTGAATTAATATGAACTCTGCTTTGCAATGCTCAGGGTATTTCTAGGCTTGATCAAGCTGGAAACCACTGTTAGCAAACCTGTCCGCGGTGGAAAAGGACAGGAGAGTTTATCCATGTGAAGTCAAACTCTGCCACGACAGGCAGCCTCAGGGCCAGAGAAGAGTCTCTGGCTCATTTGATTTGTTTTCTGAATGTAAATGTAACTACAGAATTGCACCAATAGTATATATCTCCTAACAAATCGAACTGTTCAGGAATTTCTAGTGAAATAGTTTCTGTTCCTCTTTAGAAAACTATGGTTTATTAGAACTGAGTGCTTCTGCAGGAGCATTCACATCAGTTTCAGCAAAGAGAATAGCTAATCAAAATTACACACAAGAATGACAGTACCAACCAGAAAGGTCAACAGCCGATATGATATTTAGCTGGCATGTGAGACAGTGAAGTTCAAGTCCCTGTTTTGAATCAGCTAGAACAAGGTCTGCGTTCTCTGTGTACAGACTGAATAAGTTGTCTGCACAGGTATTTTGTACTAATAGCTACCCTGAGGCAAAGTACAGTTATTTTCTTCAGTCTGTTTTTACCTGGTAAAGTTTCAGATTCAATCCATGGAGAAGGCATTTTTTAACTATTTCCCACTAAGTTCTAATCATCAATTATTTTTCATCTTTGCCCACCCTCTTCTTTGACATCCACCAAATACCAACTCAGCCATCTCTATATTCTTTCATAAATACTTAGGGGTTAATCACATAATTTAATCTTTTATTTGATCCTGCCGTGGGATATACGTATAGCCCATAATCAAAAGTGATTGACAAGAATGGCATGTAAAAAAACCAATCAACCAAACAAACAA
>WEIS01042198.1:0-17535 GCA_013389965.1 Todus mexicanus
AAAAAAAATTTAAAAAATCAATACTAGGTTTTAGATTCTTGCCAGATTCCGGTTTCAATGTTAACATCGTACTTTTCTAACTTCCTCTGATGGATGAAGCATTTAGTTTGATTCAGCAATATTCTAACACCTTCTTTTTTTCTCATACAGAGAAACAATTTATTACACGAGCAGCTTCATTATTGGCAAGGCAATTACTTTGGCAGAAGGGGCTATTCAGTGAAGATAAAGATATCAGCAATTAGACCAAGCTGTTGCTCTCTACAGATAAATTCTGGTCTTAGGAGGAGATTTTGGTATCCATGGAGACAGGAGACTTTATATATATGTAAGATAAATGTCTTAACCCTGAATCTGAAAATGGCTTCTATCTCTATGGATTTTTTCTGTCCTAATGTAACGGCAACCCAGATGTCTTGAAGCACTCTTGAGAGCTGGTTATGAAAAAGAATCTGCTTTAACAAAGCCCGTTTTAGGAAAGGCATATGATGTAGTGAAAAATAATAGAATAGAACAGTATTGAGTTCTGATTTTCTTTGCTAATGACATTCTTGCTTCTAGGACTTCTAACGCTATGACATATTAAGCTTAAATCACTCTGAAGCAAACATTTATTTATTTTTTTGCTTAATCAAGACAGAAAGTTTCTAGCTGTAGCGCAAAGAAATGAGAAACATAAATCCTTTTCATGTCTTCCATTTTTACCCTTGCTTATATTTACCGAGCTCGCTAACTGTGTAGGCCATGTACGATTTAGGTTGGTTCAATTTCTTCAACTGCAAAAAACCCCAACAACCTACAAATCTGAAGAACTGAAATTCTTCCACAATCTATTCCTCCTTCAGACCGTTTGCATATTGAATTCTCTCGAGTATAAGGTGGCGAGTAATAGATTTTGTTAAAGTTGTCCGTGAAAGGCAAGAGCATTTGATGACTAAGGCAAAAATATCTTCACAGCCCACAGTATCAGCTGCAAAGCCAATGAAAAAAATATGTGATTAGAAACATTAATTACATACATAAAGAGAGCTGAGATGCTAACAGTTAATTAGCCACATAGGGAAATGAAAACTAATTTCCTAACTGACACTTGCTATCTGGCAGCATTTTATTAAACAAAATAAATTTGATTTATCATAGCTGGTGCTTTAGACTTCAATAGGAATGATCAGAGGCATAAATTGGGTTAAAGGCTGACAATCAGAGAGGTCAGCACTGTATCAGCAGCTTTTCCAATCGATACATTTTTTTTTATTAACAATTAGCAGCTAAACTAAATCGTGGTGATGCATTCCCTGGCTCACAGGAATGTGATTCGTCTTGGCTATCGGTTTGTCCTTCATTATAGCAAACTATTTTATAAAGCTCCAGCAAACATTTTTGTGAGAGTTCACAGTTACATGAAGATTCAAAGCTTCTCAAAACTTCTGCGTTTGTTATGTTAATCTCTGAGCCAGGCTGCACTCGTTAGATCACAAGAGAGGAAGATTTGAAAGGGGAAAAAAAAGGTAAAAGAAGGGTAATGGGGGAGAATACACCTTTTAAGAAGGAGTAGATTGAAAAAGCTCCAAATAGGTGTACAATGGAGTAACGAATTGAAGTGAGATGATCAGGTTAAGTACCAGAATATATAGAAAATAACACTTCTAGGGTATGTTTTTAGAATCTCACAGAACCCAGATTAATGGGATTTCAGATTTCAAATTACTGGTGGTTTTTTGCCAGATAAAAGAATTATCAGACATGTAATTATATAAAAAGACAAAGAACTTATTTCAGTCAAGGGCAGAGATCTACAGTGTTTTAAAACTCTGTGTAACCCATAAATTTCACAAATATTTTCACTGATGAAGGAGATGCTTCTGCTTTCTCAGCTGCATGGAGGTCTGGTGGATGATCTTGAAGAAATCAACAAGATTGCACTTCAGTATCTCAGGTCTGAGCTCTGGTATAAGCATCTCAACATCTGTCATTGAATACTGAAAAAATAAATGAATGAATGAATGAACGGAAGATTTTGTGGACTTATTGCTACCATTTAACATCTTGCTCCAGATTAAAAAGAAAACCCAAACATACAGTTTTTAATCACAAGAACAAAAATGCTTTGATGAATAATTATATATAAAATACTTGTAAGCATGTATATTTACATATCTATATATATATGTATGATGATCTGTATGTGGATGTGTGTACACTGGATTAAAAGTAGCATATTTACTGAAATCATAATGGATAGTTATCAGAAATTCAGGTTTCTGCAGTACAAGTAGAGGACCAGAGCTCCAGGATGTGTACTTCGACACCATAAAAAATGTCAGCCACTTTAATGAACCTCCTTAGTGAAGGTGTACGCTTATGACTTGAGTTTAGACAAAATACGATCTCATATAGTCAAATATTAATTTACATACCACAAGATAATTTACAGAAAGATTGAAAGAGGGAAAAAAATCACACACAGGATTGGAAGGAAGAAGCTGTGAACTAGAGATGTAAGGTGTCATCATCACTGGTGGATGGAAAACTGAAAACACACCATGTTCAGGCACACAGGATAATATCCTGAAAACTGATATATACCTCTTAACCACATCCCATGACAGACATAGTACAGAGTGAAAACATATCATATGGAGCACTAGCAGACATTTCATTTTGGAGAGCTCCCAGTGACCTCTGAGCAACTGCAAAAAGTCAAAATACTCTTCAATGCTAGATCATTTGAGGAAAATATGTCATCACTTTTTCCTGTGTCTCAAATCAAAGAATATCTGAAAATTAATCTAGTAGATCTAGTGTTATAATAATTTAATTCATGTTCTTAAGTTTGTAAATATATTTTGAGAACAGCATAAAGAAAAGGTACCTGGGGATCCTGGTGGGCAGCAGGATCAGCAACGTGCCCTTGTGGCCAGGAAGGTCAGTGATGTCCTGGGGTGGANAGTGATATAACTTAATGATTTCACAATTAAAACTAACAAAATCACCTGCTTGTTTGCACAATGCTTCATGCACTTTACGAGGCTGTACAGCAAGCACAATCTTTGTGACAAAGAAAAGAGTAGAGCACAGTAATTTTGAAATTACTAATTCTACCTTTAGACCTCGTGATACGAAGCAGACAATGTCTTTTGTTATCCAAGAAAAAAAACCTCTTATATATACTTCAAAATAGTAAGACTAGTCTAAATGTCTTGATTGATTTCTTGGCCACGACACTTTCCTAAGTATTATGCAGCCTTTGCAGTTCATAACAGAAAAATCACATCCTTTCTTCCCTCTAGAAGGCAGAAAATAACTTGCCAGCTTGACGAACCATTCCTATGATAGCATTTGAACAGCAATAATCCTTTTTGTGACTCATGCATCCTAGTTTTCCCTTAAAATTTTATCATTACCTGTATAAAATCACAAGTACACGCGTTTATTCAATGCCTATCAACTTGACAGCTTGTTCAGACAGTGGAAGATTGGTTTTCAAAGTTACCGAAATCTATGGTATTTCCTTCTCTCTTCATATACAAAACATATAGACCAAAACTGAATTTTGAAGACCAACATATTTCATCTCACATTCTGACAAGAGAATTACTGAGAAGCCGTAATTTTTGTTCCAAGTGACTTTCTTTCAGGAACACGAAACATAAGTGTTAGGTAGGGTTGTCTAGCTCCTAATGGATTATAGAAACTTCTTGAAACCCCTCAGTTTAGAAAAATAAATGTTTTGAACCCTGCAAATGTAGGCATGTTCAGCTTCTACTTACAGTGCCTCCAGACTGAAAAAGACAACAGAGTATTTTCTTTAAGTCAGAGGCCATATGACATTTCCATAGACTGCATAGACCAGTACTGCAAGACACTTTAATTCATTCTTAATTTATAACTTCTGTGTATTAATACTGATTTTGCTGCCTCCACTCAAACGTTTCAAGCCTACGCATGAATGTTGTGCTGCACCTGTCACTTGGCTCTTCTACCGTGTGAGTATATGAGTATATTGAGCAACAAAAATCTTCAGAGTCTGGCCCCAAGAAAAGGCAGCCAAAGAAAAGAGTCCTAAATTCTAAGATTTACACGCCATCTGAGAACACTGCAATAGTTGCTCACAATTTGAGAGCAACACAGTTTGCAATTTGTATGTGTACACATACCAACTTCAATAAAAAAGTAATCAATTGCAATAACGTCTGTATTTTGCTTTCCTCACAGGCCAGTGTCATCTTATTTATGTGAGTGAAAGCAACAGTCAATTTAGAAAATAATCAGAAGGAAGAAGCAGAAAAGTACAATTTACAGGCAGGAAATATCCATGCCAATTGCAGGATTTATTCTCCTTGGGAATCAACTAATTTTTATACTGTGAAAAGAAGCAGAGATGATCTTACTTTGACAGAAAGTGTATTTCCCTTGAAATCCATAGGTATTTGAGATACAAACTCGATCAGAATTGCTGTTTATACTGAATTTTATGACACTGGGAACATTACGACATTACGAATAATCTGAAAATGTGTTTAAACAATAGTACATATCTAAGTTCAGAGCAGAGATAGAATTGTACACAATGCTCAGAGCAAGTGTTTAAGCAGCACAACACTCTCTTATTACATCATTAAAATTAATACTCTATAGATACATGGTAGTGTGTGTTCGACTTTAAAGAAACCAGAAAGTATAACACAGGTGAATTTAATATTAGCATAATTTATTTAGGTTTTTATTTACTCATCCTGACCTGGATTAGTAATGGTGTGAGCAGCAGGAGCAGGGAGGGGATTGATTATCCCCCTGTGCTCAGCACTGGGGAGGCCACACCTGGAGGGTTGGGTTCAGTTTGGGGCACCTCAATCCCAGAGAGATCTGGAGGGGCTGGAGCGGGGGCAGAGGAGGCAACGGAGCTGGGGAAGGGCCTGGAGAATAAATCTGCCGAGGAAAGATTGAAGGAGCTGGGACTGGTTAGTGTGAGGCAGAGGAGGCTGAGGGGAGACCTCATCGCTCTCTGCAGCTCCCTGAAGGGACATTGCAGAGGGGTTGGGGCTGGGCTCTGCTCCCAGGGAATTAGCGCTAGAACCAGAGGGAATGGTTCCAAACTGCAACAGGGGAGGGTTAGACTGGAGAGGGGGAAAGAAATGTTCCCATCCAGAGCAGTCAGCTCCTGGAATAGGCTGCCCAGGGAGGGGGTTGAATCCCCATCCCTGGCCGTGTTTCAAGGGTGTTTAGATATGGTGTTGGGGGAGATGGTTTAGGGGTGAACTTTGCAGAGTAGGGTTGAGGGTTGGACTCAATGATCTCAAGGGTCTTTTCCAGTCTCAAAGATTCGATGATTCTATGATTTCAGAAAAGAATGTGATAAACTCAGCAGTGCTGAGAGTTAGCTGCACGCCTATGCATCAGATGTGGAATTAAAAATAAATCTGTGTAACACAATTGAGGACAACTGGAATTCTTTTATTATGGGAGTGAGAATATTGCTTATAAAGTAAATGTTACTTACTAGAATAAAGGTCAGATAATCTTGATTTCAAGAGCTGACAGATCTTTTTGCTGAAGGCATCATTCTCTTTTTTACATGTAATTAAAAAATAACGGCATTCTACCAATTTCTTAGATACTTAATGATATTTTTTTTCCTTCGGATAGTCATAAATGGCTGATGGTAGAAAACAACTTTAGTTCAAAAGA
This sequence comes from Todus mexicanus, assembly GCA_013389965.1. Taxonomy (NCBI): domain Eukaryota; kingdom Metazoa; phylum Chordata; class Aves; order Coraciiformes; family Todidae; genus Todus; species Todus mexicanus. The sequence continues at coordinate 5,689 of WEIS01042198.1, forward strand.
CTTTGAATTGGTCTAATTTAAATTGAACAGTTAGATCAGTTGAAAAGAAACAAACAACTATAATTTATTATCTTTATTTCAAAGGGATTTGTCCTTTAAATTAAGGAACTAACTTGTCAGATTAATGAATTAAGTTAGCTGGAGTAGATTATAAAGGAGCTCAAAACTCTGACTGGAAAACGTGGTGCAAACAATGGGGAAAAATTACATTGAATTGTTCAACTATGGAAATGAACATCTCACAGAAGATGTTAAGAATAATGTAAAATAAGCTTCTCATGTAAGTCATGAAAGAAAGACAGTTAATGATCAAGTTTTGGTTTAAAGGAAGATTTGCCACAGGTAAAACTAAAACCTTAGCAGAGTTAATCTTTTAGTTGATCTTCAACTACAAGAAGAATGAAGAAGTGGAGGGGGAAAAAAAAGAGTCAGACCCCAGCATTTGTTAAATAAGGATATATGAAGTTACCTAAGTAAACTCTATTAATATTTTGTTTAATTTTCAATAATGACAGTGATGTTGAACGAGACAAAGACAACTCTCCTAATTACAAATAATACTTATCTCCACAAGATGAACCAAACTGAAAGACTCTAGTGAGTTCAAACTCACAGGGCTAGATGTAACTCCACATCATAAGCCTTTAAAAATCAGCAGATGAAATCACGGTTCAAGGGTGAAAAAAAAAATAATAAATTACTCATGTGGAACATGGAGACAGAGGAATTACATGGCTGGCAGAAATAAAACCCACTACACTATTTATTTATTCTAGAAGAGGAAAGAAAGATTCGGATACTGTAGGTTCATTATTCTCTCTTAGTAGATCTTGCCAGGTTATATGAACTAAAAGGTAATATTGGCAAAGGAACAAATGGATATAACATGAGTATTCATAAAATTAGCCTGGGTATGAGATGAAAGTTTGCAGTCTTCAGAGCAGCATACTTGAGGAACAAACTTCCCACTAGAATAAAGAAGTAAGACTAGTATCCAATTTTAAGATGGAACTTGATTCCTTTATGAATAATACTGCATAATGTGATTGCATGTGATGAGGAAAAAACTTAATGTCACTCCAGTGTACTGCACTTAATCTCTAAATGTGATTATGTGTGATAAAAATGAATATAAATCCCTTCATCTTAATACATTATATTTCCAAGCCATAATCCCAAATTCTCACCAGAAATAGCGTTAAGTTATTCCTCAGGTTTAGCAGGGAAAACAACCCCTCAAGTGAAAACTGAAAAAGAAGATGTTATATACTTATGCAATCATACGTGAGTGCAGTTCCCTACTGCAGACACAAACGTGAGTGCGAAATATGGTAAGGATAGATAGCTGTAGCAAACATACTGCTGTATTCTCTGGTTCTGTCTCGGTCTGATCGACCGTGTGCTTCTTTAGAGAGTAAGTAATTTTGTTCCAGATAATTCCAGTTCTGCGCTAAATAAGTTACATGATGCTCAAAAGAGTATGTGGAATCAACAGAATGTTCGTTGCAAGAATCTTGTGGTTAAGTTAGAGGATGAGCTTGGCTGCTGAAAAAATAATACAGTTCTAATGACAGTGACCTTGATGGCTACTTAGGCAAGAAAACTAAGGATATTTGCCAAGAAGGATGTGAAAAAGTGTCAGAGTGTTTCATATAGTCATAGTGGGCTCTATTAGATGACTTATACTGCATATTATTTATTACCTAAGTGTAACATGCTCAAGGGGGAGAAACAACAAACATACACTTGATTTTGGCTAAGACAAGTTAATGTATTTTCCTGTTTTTCTATTAAAAAAAAAAAGATTTTTCACAAAATGTAATCCTAAGTAAGAACATCGCTCAGAAGAGTTTCATTTCTTCTGATTCTTTCTCATGTTCCTTCCTCTCCATCTATTCTTTTTTTTTTCCTTCGATCTTTTCCTTCCATTCTTCCCATCACAGTCCCCAAATTCAACTCTCTTCACAGTAAATTGCATGGAATGTGTCATAAATAAATATACTGTAAATGCGTACCTGTATGAGGGCCTTTTACACTCTGCTCATCAGTCTCTCTATTTGGTCTCACAAAGGACCATATTTACAGCGGCATGTCCAGGGTTTAACGATTCCAGGCTCCAGTTAATACGGGAATATAATACAAAGATAGAGGTAATATTTTATCAATCATCACTGAGAAGAATGAAGCTGCAGAATTCGGGAGCTTTCCTTACTTCTGTCAATTCTTATTCCTCTCAGCTTCTGGTATAGAATCACAGAATCATAGAATCTTTGAGGTTGGAAAAGACCCTTGGGATCATCGAGTCCAACAGCCAACCTTACTCTGCAAAGTTCACCCTACCTTTTGCTTTTTTTTTTGTTTTGGAATCTTGCCTCAAGGCTCCTACATGATAAGGAGCAGATTTCCAACTGCTGTATCATGGGGTTTTTTCAGACCAAAGACTGTAAAAATTCTTCCCAGAGTTGCACGTGGCTTTATGGAAGGCTGTAGCTCTCTGTTGGCAGGGCATAACACTACCTGTGGGTCAGTAACAAAGAGCACGGAGCAGCCTCACCCTCTGCCAATGCAAGTGCAGTCGCTGTGGTTCATCCAGGGACACCCAGGGACTCACTCCCAGATGAACTGATGTTTTCCCATTCAGGAAAAAACAGAGAATGTAAAACCATCACGATGGTACAACGGAAGTGACCTTAACCTTCCTATTCCCAAAGTGTTCACAACTTGCAATTCAAGCAGGGAACATCTATATTAAAGTAAATCATTCCCCTTTCCAGTAGTTAATGTGACGTTCACACACCTAATGGTTGCTGTCCATTCCATTCATGTATGAATACAATGTTTGTCACGGGCTTTAACATGACTTCTATTAACTCTTTAAAGTCTCCCCTGGTTCTACAATATTTTGCATTTTTATTTACAGAATCACAGCATGTTAGGGATTGGAAGGGACCTCGAAAGCTCCTCCAGTCCAATCCCCCCATTGCCGCAGCNGGGGCACCTTGCTGACTTTCCTTAAGCAATTTTCGAATATCCTTGTTTCCAGCATCACACTTGATTCTATCCTAAGCTTTGCAACTAAGTTTTGGGATTTAACATTAGCTGCTTTGTACTTTTCCAGTTGGTTTTCTCCTTGTGCTTTGACCTCCACAGAGATCCAGTAAGACCAACACATTTAGATTTTTATTATAATTATTTTGTAATGGCTTCCATTTTTAGTCCTTTATGAGCAAAGTTAACGACTCTTCGTTCAAACTGTTAGACTTTTTCCTAATCTTAGCTTAAGAGATAGACGCAAAGCAGCTTGTCTTCCTGAAAGAAGTTATAAGCAGCCTATTTACAAGGTTATTTTTGGTTGTACTTGTACTGCAAACTTTATTTGTTAAAGCACAGAAACCTCAACAGATAAGTGGTGGATGACATAAACCAGATATGAAACAAGTTAAATGAAGGCCAGGAAAACTAATGAGCAAGGTAAATAAAACAATTTTAACATGAAACTCAATTATATCTTACTTCATACTTCACCAAGCTGTTTCTTTTTGTGTGTGATATTATCCAAATATAACACACTTAGCACCTAGAGCCAAATTTGATTTGGGCACAAATTTGCAGGCCATCAGTTCTCTTGTACTACCTTGACAGAGGCTAAATGTAGCAGCACCTTAAAAACAAAAGCAAACACAAAACCACAAAGTGTAAAGACACTGTTGACTTTAATAAAGGTCAGGCATGATTTATATATGTGGAGTGTACTTGGAGTTTACCTTCGAGTTACCTACCAAAATTTTCAGCTTCTGAATTAGCAACTGACTGCCACATTATAATGTCTCTAAGACATTCTGGTTGACAGCTCTGTAGAATATTTCATGCAAAAAGGAAACCAAAAGTGCAGATCACGTAATTAAGAAATGAAAAGTGCAGGTCTTACTGGTATTTTTATATCATGTTATAAAGAAGCAATCAGTGGCAGAGAACACAGTGAGATAGTCCGAACTGTAATATTTCGTATCCTTCAGGTAAAGGTTGTGTCACAACCAGGTAATTACACAAAACTAAAAGCTATTCCCTAAGCAAAATCCTGGAGTGATATTGTATTGATCCTTGGAAAAAATGCTTTTATGTAAGAAAATCAGCATCAGCTAAGCAAAGGTGGTGAGTAGAATACAATTAGTGACATAATTTTTTAACTGTGTGAAGTACACATTAATTCATACTGCGTCAAATATAGTAAGTACGTAGCTGTCTTTCAGCGTGAGCTCCAAGAGCACACACCAAATTCATGACACACAGAGGATGGCAACCGACAGATTGAAACCAGTATTTCTTGCACTAGGAATGATAAAACCAGTAGCACTGAAATGATTTCAAGATATAATTCAGAATTCCACTTCCCCCCAGTTACAGCATCTGAGGAGGATTTATTATAGTTTTCATTCTAAAATCAAGAAATCAGGATAAAAAAAGCTAGAAGAGAAATTTTAAGTTAGGGAAACTTAAAATTTCAGAGTTAGAAAAACTCACTGCAGTAGACAATTAAGAAGGAGGAAGGAAATCTTGATACTAAGTGCAGATATTTTCCATTGCTCTGTCTCTAAAGATCTTGTAGCATGCGGAGGTGTTGGATGCATATTTTTATCGCAGGGGCTTGTGAACAGGGTAACTCTGTATTTTCTGTGGGAAGAGTGACATGTTCAAGAATCATGAGATTTAAATTTTCATGTAGTACTATAGTCCTGAAGAAAAGTTATCCTTTCTTTGTACAGGTTTTGTTTTTGATCGTACGACAAATAAAAGAATGGTGAATTATCTGTACTTTTCAAATTTAATGTGAGATAAGTTGAGTAATTTTCCAATAGAAGAAGGCGGTAAGAATTGACTATGCGGAATGTCCTTCATCTTCAGATGTCTTCAGTTTGGACAGCATCCAAAGTCCATGTAATTTTCTTTAATGTACTGTGGGCACCACTACAAAAGTCCCCCAAATTTTATTTTCTCTCCTGGTAAAGACAACAAAGAGTTTGGATCTATTATCTTTGGCCTAGCCTCTGGTTTCAACAGGGGATAATGAAAAGTTTCATTATATGCTTGATTTTTCTTAGAACTTTGAAGAATACTACCCAAGCTGCTGCAAGGAAGTGTGTCAGAGTCCTGTGAAGACATTCTTGGTTATGCACAGTCATTTATGCCAAACCAAAAGCTCTTGTCAAAAGGAACATGCAAAAGTATTTGCCTTTTTTTTCCCTCCTTTATTCTTTCTGCCAAATATTATTTATTTCTTATAATACTCAATGGTGTGTGTCCTTCCAGACGGTGGAAGTTCCACTTTTCTGTCAGATCTATCACCATGCTTTAAAAACCCAGGCAAAAAATGCGAAAGGCATAAGAGATTTCTAATTCTGGAAACATTTCATTTCACTTGTGTATTCAAGGTTGTAGTGGAAATCCAACCTGATGGGCTGTTGTGTAATAGAGAGATGGATAAAAACATGTTCACTTCCTTCCTTGTGTCAAGGCGCTTGCCTAACAGTTACTTAACTCATAAATGGGCATACAAAAATTAAGAATAAATTTCTATGGCTAAACATTTTAGTAGTCCAAAATATTCACATGATCACTGAGATGCTTTTGAATGGAAGACCTTCGAAAAACAAGGGAAAAGGCAACTGTCTGAATTTGTACAGAGAGGTGGCCTAGTTAATCAGCACTGATTACCCCAGCTTGTCCTCTCGGTTATGTTTGTTAATTAAAGCACATTTGAATAAAGACTGCTAGCTCAATTCCCCCCCATGCGAAGGACAGGATGGAAGGTGATAGGTATCTAAACCAGGTTTCTTATTCTCACTTGAAAAATCTTAGCTGAATTAATTGAAACAGAAAAAAAAATTTTTTTCTTTTTTTTTTTTTTTTTTTGTCTATGTAGTCTTTTATCTGCAGGGCCCCCTGGCTATCAGTGTGGGGAAGTATCAGTGGAGGGAACATCGTTTAGTGGGAGCAATCATCATCAGGAAGTTCTTGTCAGAAAGGAAGGCAAAATGCAATTAGATTGGATTTACAATTGTGCCAATAATTACTATTCAGATGTCTCAGCTGTATGGAAAACGCAGGATTCTGAACTGTGACTTTTTTGTTTGAATGTGGGGTTTTTTCCTTCCTTTCTTGCTCTCTTTTTCTTTCAAACATTTATAAAATATGTCAGTCATGATGTGGCGCAGCTGAATAATTGTCAGAGAGTCAAATGGTTGCAGATGGTTAATGGAAACAGAGAATTAAATGAACAGCAGTAAAGAAACTCATGCAAAATTAAAGAACTCTATTGCAAATTTAAAGGGTCATTTGGTTTCATCAAAAATCAAATAGTATGAATATGTTATTCTGTGCATGAAAGAGATTATGTTAAATTGTTTTGAGAGCTGAAAAATGAGCTATCAATGGTGTACTAATGAAATTTGTGAAAAATCATGCACTATTGAAATATGCAGTAATTACCAGTTAGGGACTACAGAAGAAAGCCTGATTTTGGCGACTGAATTTTGTTGCTTACCACTTACTTACATTATTGAAGTCTAGACTTAAAACATACTAGGGTCCTAAAAAATCAATTTCTTTTTTTTAAAATAAAAATATATTAAACTAGGTATACTATAAACCAAATTGGATTTAGCGTCTTCAAATGATTTTCTTAATATATATAACTTCTTACTAGAATCAAGTAACTCAAAATTTCAGTCGATGTTCTATCACCAAAGTACAGAATCAATTTCTACACAGACCTGTAAGGTCTTAGAGTGGCATTGTGAGACTAAGTTCTCATCTGTCTGGCACTTTTGAGAGAAATAATTGATAATCCTTTCTAAGAAGGGAAGTTATCTGCTGGTACAAAAGTGTTTGTGATACCACTGAGTAAGTATCATTTCGAAGTGGATTTAAGTTAAAGATACTTTAAAATGGATTTTTAAGATTTCAAAACATTGTTATTCTTTATAAACTCTTCTTTATTTTCCATCTCTCTTTAAACTTTTTCCAGAATAGTTTGAAACTAATGTCAATATCTCTGTCCATCATGAAACATATTTCAAAAGTTTTTATTCTCTTAATCTAAGAAAATATTGGAACTACAAATAGATCAGATGTGTTAACTGTGCACCATCAGTTGTATTTTGATAACTGAAAATACTCTGAGACGAGCCCATATTTATGAGAGAGAGGATTTTCCTCATGCAATAGATTAAGAAGGATATTTAAACAAATCATTTGAAAAAAACAGAAAGAGTAACTGAACTGCCACCAAAAATATTTAATAAAGAAAAAACAAAACTTAATAGCTACTATTAGTATGATGCTTTCTGCTGCATAGTTCATGGCAGTGACGTGCTAGATAAACACCTTATCTGTTCCAAAGACTGGAGAAATTAAAGACTGGCTGTTATAAGATGAATGTGAAAATAAAGATGAAAATAAGTACTTACTTGGATCACTAGGAAAAGTTGACATCAATGGGTAGAGGAGGAAGAATGAAAATTTCTATAGCATCAGAATTACCTTGATAAACTAAATGAAGGAAGTGTAAAGAAGGATACTTAGACCAGTGGAAAAAAAAACCAAAAACCATTCGACTACACAACAGAGGACAAGTGATGGGAATAGACGCCAAAACAAAATATGTGGATAGATGTGAGGAATATTAGAGACAAAGGTAGACTGAACAGGGAATTGAAGAACTTTCGTCATTCAAAAAGTCTCATTTGTTCACGGTTGAACAAACATAAATCCAGACACATTCAAATGTGGATGGACAAATTTCATGACATCTTATCTTGTGCTAGCCACAAAACAAAAACAAGTAAATATTTTTATGTTTCCTTCTTGACATACGCCTTTCAGAATGCTAAAAGTATACCTATTTCTTGTCTGCTATAATTCCTGCAGAGTCACAGAATCACAGAATGGCAGGGGTTGGAAGGGACTTCTGGAGATCATCGAGTCCAACCTTTCTGCCAAAGCAGGATCACACAGGGCAGACCACACAGGAACACGTGCAGGTGGGTCTTGAAAGTCTCCAAAGAAGGAGACTCCACCACCTTCCTGGGCAGCCTGGGCCGATGCCTGACTACTCTTTCTGTGAGAAGATTTTTTCCTAATGTCCAGTCTAAACCTCCCCTGGTGCAGCTCGAAGACGTTGCCACTTGTTCTGTCACTGGTTGTTTGAGAGAAGAGACTAGCGCCTGCCTCTCTACAACGCCCTTTCAGGGAGTCGTAGAGAGTGAGAAGGTCTCCACTGAGCCTTCCTTTTTTTTTTAGACTACACAGCCTCAGTTCCCTCAGCCTCTCCTCATAGAACTTGTTCTCCAGACCCCTCACCAGTTTAGCTGCACTTCCGTGGTCCTGCTCCAGCGCCTCCAATGTCTTTCTTTTATTGAGGTGCCCAAAACTGAACACAGGACTCGAGATGTGGCCTCACCAATGCTGAGTACAGAGGGACAATCACCTCCACACAGTTTCTCATACAGGCCAGGATGCCATTGACCTTCTTGGACATATTCAGCCGCTTGTCGATCAGCACCCCCAGGTCCTTTTCTGCTGGGCAGCTGTTCAGCCACTCTTCCCCCAGCCCGTACTGCTGCAGGGGGTTGTTGTGGCCTAGGTGCTGGACCCAGCACTTGGCCTTGTTGAAGTTCATTCAGTTGACCTCAGCTCATTGGTGCAACCTGTGCAGATCCCTCTGTAGAGCCTCCCTGTCCTCAAGCAGATCAACATTCCCACCCAGCTTGGTGTCATCTGCAGACTGACTGAGGGTGCTCTCTATCTCCTCATCAAGGTCATTCACAAAGATGTTAAATAGGCAATGAGTTGCTCATGACTGAGAAGCAGTGATGAAAATATTGATCTTATCTACCCATTCTAGTAGGCACAAAGCGTCCCCTCTTAGATCTTTTTGAATAACTGCATCACATTAGGTATCTAATAGAGTTTAAACTGAAAGTTTCTTTCCCTTTTGTGCAACACAAAGAGTTTCAGGCAAAAAATAGCCAGAGAATGATGAAAGTTTCATTGTAAGTACACGGTAAGTAAGCATTTTGCCTCTCTGGATTTTACTTAAAGACTTAGTGCCATCTCCCAAATAGTGTTGGCTCAAATACGGAATCATCTGTATATTTCTCACCAGAATTTTTCATGTTACTCAATTTTTATATGGCAGATATACTGTCAGTACTTACCTTGAGAAATCAATTTCACGGCAAATAAATGTGGCAGAATAATCCATATGATGCATATAAAAATACTAGGCTTTTGCTGACCTACTAATCTTTACGAATATGTTTTAAAACACTGTTTCTAGATGTGCAACAATCATTTTGAAAATGTGATTTGTGATATATTTCTGATCTTCTTAATTGAGCTGGTTTTGTGGTTTTTTTCTTAGAAAGAATGCTATTTTTCGTCTGCAACTCTACGTGTGCATTTATTAAGAAACTATTCATTTTGTCGAAATGAAGCTTTCAGTTTCACGGAAGGGAAATGAACATGGCTTCTTCTGAAGGAAAAATGTTTCACTTCACAAATTGTGGAACTTCAACAGGAGCATGTATCCAGTGGTTTTGTATGAATCCTGTATCTCTTTTGCATCACCTGATGGTGAGAGGAAAATCCTTTCTTGCTTGAACACTGAACTATCAATACTATTTCAGGCCCTTGAAATTCTTCTATGTCCTTTGCTCTTCTGGAAGATGACAATATCCCAAGAGGCTAGAAATTAGTTAGACAGGAGGATTAATTTAGGGAAAACACTCCCAGCTTCATACCAGTTATAAAGTAGCACCATCATACTCGGTACCTGCAGCTTTAAGCTTATGTTCACTGTGCAAGCAACTGGAGGGAAGAAATACATCTACACTGTCCCGGTGTCATGGTTTAGGGTCAGAGCAGCCCTAAACCTGCAACAGGGCGAGTGCAGAGGAGGCAACAGAGGTGGAAAAGGGTCTGGAGAATAAATCTGATGAGGAAAGATTGAAGGAGCTGGGACTGTTTAGTCTGAGGCAGAGGAGGCTGAGGGGAGNAACAGAGGATAGCAAGAAACAAAACAAGACCTAAAAATATCTTCCCAGCACACTCCTTCACAGGCTCAGCTTCACTCGGGATTATTCAACCTCTTCCCTTGGAAGTGGATTCAGGCAGACAGTGAATGGGGGTTGTTGTCCTTCCAACTTTGCTACTCCTTCCTCCTCATGGTCTGTCCCTGCCATACCGTGGGGTCCCTCTGTATTGCATTTGTGCCTGATGGGGATTCTGGTAGCAGGGGAGGTATCGCCAACAGGTGTGACTCCCGTAAGAAGCTTTGAGAAGCTTGCTATTTGCTGCATACAGCTACAGCATTCTCTAGGACACCTTCTGAGAGAATCACCATTCCAATCTTTTTGATAACAACAAATCACATGATTGACTAGAAGTATAATAGCCTGAGGCATTTCAAGATGGGCCTAAAATTAACTAAATCTATCGCTACATTGCATGTCATTAGAATATCATTTCCTGACATTGTCTGCCCAACAGTAGGGTGAGCAAGCTGTTCTTAAAACACTTCTAACATCCTTCACCCTCCCACTTATATCCCAGGATCTTCCTTGCATGTACTCAGTTCATCTTCCCAGAAAATAAACTCTTAGTACTTTTACCCAAGTGCCCAAAGGGTAGATTGAGTAATTTGCTCAGGTTGTTCTTAAATCTAAAGGTCAAGAGAGTAGAAAAATTATGCAGCCTTCTCCCACCTCCAACTCTACCCTCAGAACTGTCATATAAGGACAATGCCATAGCAGCTACGGAGTTAGCCCTATCAGTTGCAAAGTACCTGCTTCACTCTGAGTATTTATAAGTGTACAAAAAGATGAGCACTTGAGGATGTTAACTTTCATTGTAGTTTCTTGGTTTTGCTTTGTTGTTTTGGGCATTTTTTAAGATTTCTGGTTTTGTTTAGGTTTTTTGTTTGTTTGTTTCAAATCTTACAAAAGGTTTTTAATAGGGATTAATCCTTTTGCTGAACTCCTAAATCTCCTACCGCTTTATTGTTCTCCTTTTCACTTTGGGATATCACCCCATGCTTCCTCCAGGCTGTTGTCCTCCTCTTGGTGTTAAGTACTTTACTTAATAGATCTGAGGCATTTTTTTCCTGGAGAAAAGTTTTTGTTGACATCTTCTACTAAGAGGCCAGCCTCTAAAAGTTGGCCGTTTCCCAGAAGGATGCTTTTGCTGGCTTGTGTCTATGATATGGTTCTGATACAAAGGCTGCAGCCATACAGTCATATTAACTTGATAGTGACCTTTTGTTCTAGCTCGCTCACTACTTAGTAGCACTGCCTGCAACCCGTATATCATGTCGTGCTTAAACCTGTTAATACTGAAGCATGACACATCCTTCCAGGGTGCATATTTCAGTCTAAGTTTCCCATCGATTTATAGCAGTTAACATCTGCGTTCAATTCTTATCACCTCCAGAATTTGAACCTAAATTTCCTACCCCCTACTTGTCCTCAGTAAAGTCAGATTTGTTTGGTTCCCACATTACTTAGCTCGGTTGTGAGCATTCTACAGATGCGAATTTGACTTATGACTTCCTGAGTAGTTGCTAGAAGCGAGGGATTCTCCTGGCTTAGTGTTTGTGACAACATCCTATTAATTATGATCATGTGGGAGCAACAATTTCCTTTGCCTGCTTGCAATACAGCATAAACCAAGGCATCCGTAGCCTTGAGCTGCTCCCCTAAACACTCATGCTGAAGCACATGCTTCAAGTGTGGCAGTACAGACAATGACCACAGAGAACAGTTCTGCCATCTCATCACCCAGCTGCTTGGC